>MU223146.1:2241359-2255988 GCA_018584345.1 Thuja plicata
TTGTTATCATTTAGATTAATTTATTTTCATGCATTGCAATCATATAGAGTAGATCTCATTTTCATGCATTTGAATCTCTCATTTCATGGTGTACTTGCATGGGCACTAACTAGGTCAATCTGAGGGCCTCCATCACACACCTTTGCACTTCATGACTAGAGAGCTATAAAATGATATTTGAGGCCTCATTCTTGAGCAACCTTAGATGGAATGATTTATAAAAGTGTGACACATTTTCATCACACGGGCATCATCATACTTCTTATGCCAATCCTAAATAATAGCCAAATGCTCTCTAATAAGAACTGCATGCCACTCCATATACTAAAGCATCTCATTACCCAACACTACATAGTCCTCCAAATTATCCCAACTCAAAGGTGTACGACATCGTCGACCATACAATGCCTAAAAAGGAGACATGCCAAGACAATTATGGTACCCATTATTATAGCCAAGCTCAACCAATTACAAATATCCTCCCCACCTCAACTGTTGATCCATCGCATACATGTAAAGCATGTCCTCAAGAACTTGATTCACCCGCTCTATCTAACCATCAGTCTTAGGGTGATATGTTGAGCTAGAATTGAGTTGCGCACCCAAAGAATGTTGGAGAGATGTCCATTGTGCAGAGGTAAACATTGGGTCTCTATTTGAAAGGATCTTGTGAGGTATCCCATGTTTCCAAACTACATCCTCCATGAACACATGTGCTACCAAAGAAGCAACATACGAATCTCCCATGGATGAAAAGTGATTCACCTTGGACAATTTTTCCACAGTAACCATAATGGCATCATGATGAAATGATGACATAGGTAGCCTAGTAATAAAATCAATAGATATATGTCCCACTTCCATTCAGGAATGGAATATGGCTGCAAAATACCTACCAGATGTTGATATTTTTCCTTCACTCTTTGACACTCAAGACATCTAGCCATGAAATTGACAACATCACTCCTCATCCCTACCCAAAAGTATAATTGTATAAAGATCAACATACATCTTATTGACACTAGGATGTGTGAAATACAACACACTATGTGCCTCAGATAAATTATGAAATGAAGATCACCTGACACTGGCACATAAATACGCCCATGGTGCCACAAAATTCCATCTGACTGTAAAGAGTAATAGAAAACCAACCCGTAAGGGTACGCCTGGACTCAATCTCTGCTCTAACTTCCTGATACAAAGTGTCACTAGGTAAAACCTCAAGAACATGGCTATACAAGTCTACACTGAGAGACAAAACAAATATCTCATGCCTTCTCCTACTCAAGGAATCTGCAACAATGTTCTCCTTCCCTTCGATGTGGGTATGTGAAAGATCATGGTATTGCAAAAAGTGGTAATGTGAAAAAATGACCTTTTCTCCCGTCCAAAAATGGGAAATCATGTGCTGACTTTTTTGGTAGGTCTGGGTGTTAGTACACCTGGCCAAAGGAAACACCAAGGCACAAATTGTATCAGGTATCTGATAGCTATCAAATACTCGATACCTATCAAGTATCTGATATGTAATACATCATAAAATTGATACTATATAATAATATAATATTATGAATAATAGATTATATAATATATAACAATAAAATTTTATACTATAATAATTTAATATTATAATATTATGTTGTTTAATATTATAAAATATTATTTAATATTCATTACTCATTATATTTTAGTATTATATTATAATTTATTAATATAATACATTATAATATATTATAATATATTATATAATTTATTTAGAACTTGATATATATTTTTTGGTTCCCACGTCTATGTATCGAAGATATGATAGCTATCAGATACCTAATACGTGAGACTATTTATCAGATACCTCCCAAGAATTTTTCTTTGCAAATTTATCAAAGGTAAGTGATTTTTTGGTTTTTTATTCTTTTTTGTAAAAAATTTAGTTGAATTTGTAGTTTTTTGGTTAAATATAGGGCTTTTTAAATTGAAATTAATTTTAATTATATACATTTGTAATTTAATCAGACATGGCAGATGCAAATCAACCTAAAAACCCTCCACCACAAAATAATGAGCCTCATTTTCCTGCCTCGTAAAACAATGAGCCTCAAAACCCTCCCCCACCAAATAATGAGCCTGAAAACCAACCCCCTCAAGACAATCAGTCTGAAGACCCTTCGATTGTGAACTTTCATCTTATAGAGGACCTCATAGGTGAAAATTTGAATAAGTTGAGGGGCACTCAAAATCTCTATGCTAATATCCCTACGTTATGCCCCATGTTGAGCACACTGAAATCGATAGTTGAAAATATGGAGATGCTTAAAGAGCACCATAATATTGCACTTCATTGGTGAGAGGTCATGCATGCCTAGCTTGATGATGGGTTGGATTATGATGGGGTGAAGGACCTTGATATATCAAAAGAGACAATAGCTTCCCTATTTGTAAATCTAAAAATTGGACTAAAATGTGATCCCAAAAATCCAAAATTGTCTATCAAATGATGCACGAATGATGTTATGCAGGAGAACTTCTGGGATCATTCATGGATGGTTTTTGATATATCACCCCACAACAATATGGAGGTCCCTTTTTATTTTATTAAAAAACTATATGTTGAATTTATGCTCGGTAAGAAAGTTAATTATTGCAGTATGTGATAGAATATGGTCATAGGAAGAGGCGCTCCTCAGGATAGAGAAGGGGTGCATCGAGTAAAAGTAGGCCCTTATGTCCCCCCTCCTATCATTACACCCCATCCTCTATGCAATATCCATATATTATTGCAGAGGCTGGCTCGTAGACCATTAGGGTCATTCACAACTTGAGCAAGGATTTTGTTAGGCAGACTATGTCATTGTTGCATCCCCATGTTGATGATGTTGGTGTTTTGACATCCTCTTTGCCTACACATGTTTATGTGCCCCATACTTGCATTATGTGCAATAATTTATGCTTGGGTCCCCTTTATGTTTCTTTGGATGCATTCCCATTTGAGATGGGCGATGAACCAGATGTCACCATAAAGACTAGACCGTCTCATGGAGAGACCTCTCATGGGAGAGATGAGGAGTTGTAGGTGACATGGACTCCTCATGTTATGAAAAGAATAAACTTTAAATGTCACACATATTTAATTTTAAATGAATATTGTTAGTAGATAACTTATAATGACTACACACTTATGTTCATATATATGGTCTGGATTTATGTTCAGTTGATGAAAGAGGCGGAGGTGAGTGAGGTGGAGGGTGTCACCCTCTCAGCCATTTCATTTGGCCTTGACGGCTCTACATTATATGTTTTTGCACTTATTACTTTACTTTTTTTATCAGTATACATGTTTTCTCATAAAAATTAACATAATAAAAATTAATACTAATTAATATTTTCATCTTGTTTTACTCTTGCAGGTTTCAACTACTACCAACAAGGGGCAATGTGAGGGGGTGGCAGCGACACCCATTGACAAGGGGAATGTAATTAAGTGTTTTAGAATGATTATGCATAAATACATATCACTTGTGCGTACTAATTTTTATTTTATATGGTTTATTGTATAGAGGATGATGTATGGCGATGTCCCTACACAGGTTTGTGAGCCTATTCTCTCAGGCATTTCATTTGGCCACAATAGCGCCATAGTATGTATATTTCTATATTTAGTTGTTTACCTTTTTGTATCAACTATGCATTATTTTCATTTACATTTTGAATTATTTGAAGTACATATTAACTAAGATTTTATCATATTTGACTCTTGTAAGTAACACCTATTCCGAGGGAAGTACAATGCCAAGGATTTGTATCCATGTTGAGGCAACATACATTTCCAGAAGAAGGTTTACTAGAGGTAAGTTTTTATTTTAATTCCAGTGTTTCATAAATTTATTTTTCTATAAAGAATAAATTTATTTTTCTATAAAGGATAACTTTATAGGATAACACGTATCAATTTCATAGTTGCAAACATATATAGGTTGGAACTGGCACTGGTAGCGGCGTCCCTTTTAGGAAATATTTTAGGACTCTTGACCACATGAAGAGATGTAGATCTGAGGTACATGATAATTCAATTTTAAATTTCAATTAAATTATTCTTTGATTTAAATTTTAATGTTAATTTTCTATATGTAAAAATCATATAAATTAAGCAATATAAGTTGTGGTTACTGTTATCATTTTAGTTGCACACTAAATTGATAGATTGATTGTTTTTTATTAAGGAAAATAGGTTTTGATGGGTTCCTGAAACCCTATAGAATATTGGGAAGATACTAAAGCATATAAACATTACGTAACAACAACAAAAAGTAGGCAGACCTAACAAAATAGTCCCAAACAACAAAAATACAGGGACGCACACCCAAAAACTCTAGGACAAAAGAACTAGAGGTGCAAATCAGGCTATGTCTCTGAGAATCTCTGTTGCCCATATCTCTAGCTCAGTCATTCTCTCTGCAGCTTCTCTAAGCTCGGCCAGCTCTTTTTCAGCTTCCTGGTTTTCCATCTGCTTGGCTTCCTCTCTTGTTCCCTTCTTATTTTCTTCTTTGGGAAGTTGCACCCTATCTCTGTGCATCGGTCGGTCCTCTTTGTTTCCTCTTAGTTCTTGAAACTTGTCAATGATTACCTTGATGTTATCATTTGAGGCTTTAAGTATGTTATAACTTTGCTCAGCAATTTTAACCATTGAGGCTTCAATGCCTTCAACCCTATGCTTCAGCTCGGTTACTCTACTATCCAGCTCCATGTCCTCCATAATATTCTTGTTGTTTTTTATAATGCTTTCTTTCTCCATCCTTTCCATCCTTTTTTCAACTCAAATTTCATAGTAGGTCCATTTTGTTGATCTATAGATGTCAATGGCACTATTTTTTGCATTGTTCAGCACATCCATTTGGGGGTCTTCCCTCGCATTGTCACTGAAAATCACCAGAGTAGGATCAATAAGCTCTTCCATCTAAATCCTTCCCTCCTTGTTCTCTTTAACCAATGTCTTGACCATTTAACGCTTTATTCCCATTTTTGCAGAGACTGAGTCAAAGTTTCTCCAGACAACCTTTTTGTTTTTTCCTATAATACTACAGGTGTAATGGTCTTCTCCATACTCAGCAAAACCCTAGCTGTTGACATCATCTTCATTCTCCTTCCCCTGACTCTCCTCTTTCTCAGCTCTCTCCTCTTGTGTTTTTTCCTGGCTAGCCTGCTTCTCCTCCTGGGTTTCCACCTTTATATGATTCCCTCTTGTAAATCTCGTAGCCCTCTTCCCCGAGCTTTCCTCCTCATTCTGAGGTGGAATTTTTATTGTGATCTTCCTCTTTTTATCCTTCTTCCCCTTCTTCGCACCCTGTTTCATTTTTCTATCTTCTCCCGAACTCTCATTCCTTGATAGATTGATTGTTATCTTACATTGGATTATGAATTTTATAGTTTTTGTCTTAAGTTGTAGAATGGTTCAAATTCAGAAGAGAAAGTATACATACAGCATAGCAACTATAAACAGCAGAAGGATTTCATAAAGGTACATATATTCAACACTACTATTCAGATATTGAAGACAAAATACCTTATTATTGCATTCATATTAACATTGATGTTGTTCTCTAAGTATTGATCTGATTTAGACCTTTCAATTTCATAAATTGGTCTTTACATTGAACATTCAAAATGAATGTAATAAACAAGTATTCCTTCATAGGTTACACCTTTCAGTTGTAAACATATAGAAGATGTACAATGCTCAAAGTAATAAAAGAGCATTAGAGGATTTAGGGATCTAAGCATTGCCTTGGAGAGGTCTTTTCATTCTGATAATCGGTCATCTGAATCTTCTTATCTTCTGCCTTGTTTTCATCCTAAAGTCTTCTTCTGGTTCAAACCTGCATCATAGAGAGAAAGAGTAGTTAGATCCAAGTTGGATCTAAACAATGCATAAATCCCTAAAAAATAGCCTGCTACAATCACACTCTCAGAACTGTACATTATGTAAACATCAATGCACTAACAAGGTATACATCTACAATAAATAAGTAAAGTATCAAAGGGACGTAATCTTATGAAACCTTTTACTGCATATAGTTGTTATCATGCATTATTCAAGAGTTGTCATTTAGAAGAACAAAAATCTGAATCAAAGGGACTTGGGCCTTGTACCTAAGAAACCTTTTTTAGATCATCCACACCTTAGGTTAGTAAATCCAACCATCAAACCAACATCCATACATAAATGCCATTTCACATGACATTTCACATGACATTTACATATAGATATTGGTTACTAATCTAACATGTGTTGTAAGTGGTGTGTGCAAGAAAGAGAAACACAAAAATGCAAAATTTCACAAGTTGCAGATAATAAAAGGAAAATACAGTGGGTGTAATGAGCCCGTGCTCGAACCTCACTAGATTAAAGATGCGGGAGTGCTAAAAGTTCATGAGTTCAGAAAGAAAAGAAGTTACAGTTCATATACTGATGCTACTAAAAGGTGCATATGAATCAAAATGATGTAGAAAAGATGAGTGTTCCTAATTGAAAATGTGTTACAGCCAACAAGGAACAAACTTGCAGATCAGGAATGAGTGCACAAAGATAAAATTCAGAAAAATAGAGAACATTAATGTTGTTATGCAGTAGAATGCATATGCAAAAGATCAAATTGTATTATCATCAAAATGGAAATTATATACACATGGTTCATACATTATTGACATCACACAAGTACTTTATCTCAGTACTGTTCTGAACATTATCATCTTAGAATAAAAGGAAAAGGAACACAGTGATATCCATGTTTGCAGAAGGAGAGGAGGGTGCACATTCAAGAAGTCTTATCTTTTTATAACATATGCATATACATAATCAAATGATAATCAACATTGTTGTATAAGTTATGTATGCACAGAAGAGGATGAGCATATGAAAAAAGAATAATACAATGATATTATCAGATATAATATGCATGATGATAGCCTATGTTCAAGAAAAGAAAGGTACATATACAATGAAAGTATCATTTCCAAATACTGTTGATATTCAACAAAAGAGATCAGAATTCAGAAAAATAGTATATTCTTCAGAAGGGGGAAAGTTTTGGCACTGTTATTGATCAAAATTGAAGTTCTAATAAATACAGTAAATAACAGTAACATTCTTCATGTTTAAAGGACAAATGTTGTATTTCAAAATGCATATTGAAATAAGCAGAGACATTATTGGGTGTTGTCATTTATAATGATCAGATGATAAATGCAAGGGTGGTGCATGTATGATAGCAGTGTTTTATCATTGAAGGAGTATGCATGTGTAATGAACTGCATAAATAGTAATGTTATTTTGCATATTCACCATACAGTGTATGTGCGGGTATTGAAATCCTATGGTTGCATACTAATGTGCATGGTTAAGTAGCAGTATATACTGGAAAGAATATGCATTTTTAAAAAAGAGTTTCAAGTAAGCAGTAGATAAACAATACTATAACTTCATGTTTAGAAGATAGCATGGAGATAAGTACAAACATCATGGAGGAGCTGACAAGAGGCTCGAGTTGATCTCTCAGTTACAGCAGCATCAATACATCAACATTCATGAGGCTTGACTTCCAGATCAAGTAAAAGAGGTTTGAGCTTCTTAAATAAATGCATACAGACAATAAAAGATAATATCATCATGTTGGAAAAGAAATCAGATACTCATATCAACGTTAACATGCATAGTGGAGGATGCAACAACAAGTCCAAATAATAAGAAATCATGGAGAATAAAAAAATGACAGCATGCATAGTGGAAAGAACGAGTGATAAAAGAGATCAGAGAGTAAATTATCTTCAAGTTACAAGGTCATGTACAGAGCCCGAGCCACCCAAGAGAAAGTAGAGAAAAATTCCATACCCTACGGCATATAAGAAACAATTTGCAGACCAAGTTCAAACTATAGGAGTCTGGAGAGGTTGAGTTCATGCTTTTATGGCATGCAATTTTTAACTCTAGTCTAAGTGAAGAGTTTCCGCGGTGGATAGATGAAGAGAGCCCTAGTTCAAGTAGAGGTCACATAGTAGGGAAGAACCTGAGCTCTCCTCACCACAAAGTCACAAACAAACAGTAAACTCCAGATGAGCCCAAGATCAGCAGGAAGATGCATGATAGGTCGCCATGCTTCATAGTGTGTAGATATGCAAAATGCCATATCTCATGGCATGAAACCCAAATATAGTGATAGCATACATAGAAATCCTGCACATTAAAAGTAGACCCCAGCTCAAGCACTAGTCCAAACCATGCACTTAAGTGCCAAACACCCCCCAAGTTCTTTTATCACAGAATAGAACTCCAAGGTATAAATTCCCACTTCCAACAGAGCCCGGGCTCATAGTACATTAGGGAATAACACCAGATGATAGAGATGTGAATGGAATACTACAGTTTTTAATTGATACCAACTCTCAGATTTACCATGGTGAGCTCCATTCAAGCAGCAGAGAAGCTAAACAAAGTATATCACAAGCATGGCGGCATGATAAACTAGGGTTTTTGAAAGCCCTTATTCTTCCCAAACAGCAAGTGCAAAAATGAACTGGCTAACAATGCCTATGCTAAGTTGGAAAAAGATTTGGGGTCCACCAAAGTACATAGGAGTGAATGGTTTGTTAATCACAATACCTCGACAGCTCAGCAAGTGCTAGAGTGGGATATTTTCAACATTGGTTTGGTTATATTGGCCTTAGTGATAATGGTTTTGGGTATGTTGTAATTGGGGTTGATCATGTTATGGAATAGGGTTTTTTAATATTTTGAGGTTACATCTTAGGTATTTTGGTTATATCTTGGGGTTTTTATGTAATATCCTTTGTAAATTGATATATATGATAAAAGTATAAATCAAAAATATCAATTTTAGGAGATATAAGTTTAGGGGCATGATTTTATATTGGTGGAGAGGGTTGGTAATATTTTTGTAACGATATATTTTAAAAGTGCCAACATTGGGGGAGTTTATTTTTGAAATTAGCCTTTAGGGCTTAATTTTTGGCATCAATTATGCCTTAAATTTAGGGATTGAGCTAAAATTTTGGAGAGCTTGTTGGAGCTATATTTGTGGGCATCATTTGGGCCTCAAAAATAGGGGTTATCTAGCTGATTGAGGAGGACTTTTAGGGGGGATTTTCATTTTCGAGATTAGCCTTGAGGGCTATATAACTGAACTTCTTATTCATTTGTAGGGGTTCAGAATTAGGGAAAAAAGTTGTATTAGTGAACATATCATTCCTTTGCACTTTTTCCTTGTTTTTTGTAACCATTTTGCAGATTTTGAAGATAATAGAGCTGGCCTTTATTCACATATTTTTATGAGTTTTGTCATTATTCTTTTCAATTTTTCTGCATTTTAGTGTTTATCCTTTTCGAGCATAGATTAGTGAATTGATTCAAATTCCTTTTCTAGGTTATAAAGAATTAACCTTTTGCAAAAGTTACCTGTTTGCTGGTTGAATTCCTACCATTAGTGGCATCAAACCCTAATAGTGAATTGTAAACCATCCTAGGTGTTGAGAAGTGAAATCATTTGTAGAACTTAGTAATGTGTGTTTTGTAAGTACAGTCTTGCAATTCTGATAAATCTGAATCTATTTTGGTGTATCACCTTTATTAATCAGTTTTCATTTTTTACTTCTCCTTCTCCCTTTTCCCAAAACCATAAAAGTCAGCATTAGGTGATATCCCAAATCTAATAGGAACTGACCTAGAACTCAGAGATTCATTCTCTCATCCACCAAGGAGAATGTTTCCATGTTCCAACAAGATGGCTAGATTCTACATCCAGCTATAGGCATAATCCTGATTGACAACAGTTACAATTTTGTGTTTGTCCAGGATCCATCAGAGACAAAGAGTACTTTGAATAGGATGCACTTTGATGATCCACCATTAACATAAGATGTCATATAAACATTTTTAGTTGTAGATATTTTCAGATTCCATATGGAACATTTTGAGATGGCATATGCCACATCACATATAGACATGTAGATTTTGTAGAGATTTTGACATGGCATGTGCCACATTTTGTAAAAATTTGATCGAGTTTACATTTATGCCATATTTATATATGGAGATACATACTTTTATAAATTAATTTCATATATATAGAACATGTTTATTTTTATATTATCTCTTTTTATGTGTGGTACATGTACTATTCATGTTTGTGGAATCATTGCGTATTTTTTGTTATAGAAGTGTCGTGGTTACTATGTTACAATATTTTTTGTTGTATTTGGAAATACTTGTGTTTCCATAATATAAATGATTTTTTCCGATAAAACTAGGACCAACTTCATGTTTGCATTCATGGTTACAAAGATTGAATAAAAGAACAACATGATCTCAAAGTCACAATACTCTTGATCAGCAGGACAATAGGGAACAATGGAACAATGGTTCAAATCAGAAACCTAAAACATTCATGTGATAGTGCCAACACATGGACTTAACAAGAATTAGACACTTGGGCTTGGAATACCTTCTTCATCATAGAGACACCAAATTTTTGCCAATAGACACAACCTCCCAATCAAATATCTCCATAAATTTTTGGATAATCCAACGGCCTATCAAACCCAAAAGTTATATAATTTTTGCACGTTGGATCATATGGGAAATCATCCAATTTGTTACCAAACCCTTGATAGTGAAGGTTTTAAGACTATTTTGAAAGGATTTGTTCAAACTACCTTCATCCTCCATGACAAAGGATCCAACCACTTCTAGAATGAATTAAACTCATCATTGTTAAGATCTTTGCAGGTTTGGGGTCGAGATGAATCAATACCAATCCAATACAAACTTCTTATCAACAAAAAAATGTATAAGCACATTACAAAAATCAAAATTTTATTAACTTTTCCTCCTTCCAAACACAAAAATTCACCATGCTGATTTATGCTCGAACCAAAGAGGATTTTTAGACATTGGATACACCTGTCCCAACTATTTTTAACCAATGTTTAAACAAATTGGTTGTTTGTGAACAAAGTTGCAACTTTTTGCACAAAATTGCAAAAGTTGCCATAGCAACTTTTAAGAAATTTTGACACTCCCTATAAAACTATGACTTCTCAATCTTTCCAAATATGGCCTAAAAACATGAATTAAATTATTTGCTTCACATTTTGGCACCTCTCGAGATGTAGACCACAGTTGCCCCACTCAGAACCTAGTTGGCATAAAGGTGACAAAATGACACAATGGCCTTCCAAAGTTGTGTGTTCTTTGTGGGAACAAACTGCCATCACCAACATGTCTGGTTGGGAGGGTATTCTCAAGGAATGGCAAATTTTTTTCTCCCCACTTGTTTGAACGCTCACCAATCTACCCTATAGGCAATGTCCCTTAGGTGCACTAAGTGCACAAAAGTGACAAACTTTGACAGGGTGTTTCTCTCAATCCAGGGCACCTGTGTATGATTCGTCTAAAGCTATAGGATCATGAGAGACCCCTCTAAAATATTTTATCTCATTTTTTTAATACTCCAAGTGGGTTTTTTTAAGGCAGCAATTTTTTAGTTGATGCGAAAATCGACAAAGGCATTTAATAGAAAGGTGCAAGGTAGCCCAAATCTTTGTGCATTCTTTGTGGGTACAAAAATCCACCACCAACACATTCGGTTGGGAGGATAAACTCAAGGCATGGCCCATTTTTGGCTCCCCACTATCCGGAATGCTCATTGACCTACCCTACTAGTAGTGTCCCTTAGGTGAGCTAAGTGCACAAAAGTGATGAACTTTGGTAGGGTGTTTCTCGTGATCTAGGGAACCTTCATATGATTCATCTGAAGCTATAGGATCATGAGAGACCCATATAAAATATAATATCTCAGTTTTTGAAGATTCCAAGTGGTTTTTCTAGGGCAGAAATGTTTGATTTGATGCAAAAAATTGTCACAGAGATTCAATAGAAAGGTGCAAGGTAGCCCAAATTTATGTGCATTCTTCATGGGCACAAACCACTACCACAAACACATCTTGTTGGGAGGTTATACTCAAGGCATGACCCATATTTTTCTCCTCGCTCATCGGAACGCTCACCGACCTACCCTACCGGCAGTGTCAGTTAGGTGTGCTAAGTGCACAAAAGTGAAAAACTTTGGTAGGTTGGTTTTCTCAATCCAGGGAACTTGAATATGATCCTTATAAATTTTTAGGATCATGAGAGGCCCCTCTACAATATTCTATCTCAGTTTTTGAATACTCCAAGTGGTTTTTCTAGGGCAACAATTTTTCAGTTTATTCAAAAATTGTCAGAGCTATTCAATAGAAAGGTGCAAGGTAGCCCAAATAATTGTGTGTTCTTCATGGGCATGAACTTCCACCACAAACATGTCTGGTTTGGTGGGTATACTCAAGGCATGGCCCATTTTTGGCTCCCCACTTTTCAAAACACTCATCGACCTACCCTACCAACAATGTCCCTTACGTGTGCTAAGTACACAAAAGTGACAAACTTTGGCAGGGTGTTTCTCTCGATCCAAGGCACCTATGTATGATCCATCTAAATCTATAGGATTGTGAGAGGCCCCTCTTCAATAGTATATCTCATTTTTTGAAGACTCTAAGTGGTTTTTCTAGGGCAGCAATTTTACTGTTGATGCAAAAACCATCAGAGACATTCAATAGAAAGGTGCAAGGTAGCCCAAATATCTGTGCATTCTTTGTGGGCACGAACCACCACCACCAACACTTCTAGTTTTATTTTCTCTTTATAGACACAACCAATCAACCTTGAACAAAAACCATTAGAAAGAGCATTCAAAGTACTATTATGCAAGTTTGACAATTTAAATCAACAAATTATAAAAGCTCTAAAATAAACAAATTAGGATACAAAATGAAGACATTATAAGAGTTTCAGCTTAATGTTAGTAGGAAATCCTATTGGAGGGTTTTACTTTCTCATTTGACGTCAAAAAAATAAATGTAATACACCATCTACAAATTCATCAATGCTATCAAAAAATAGTAGATACTCATGTGTCTATGTTTGTTCATGTCCTCGTGTACAAATACATGGTATATCATCAATACAACTTGTCCTTATGCTTACACACATATCTCACATACAAATACATCGTATATCATTGATATGTAACCATATTATGTGCATAAATACATTAATGATATCAAAAATCCTAGATACACAACAATTACATTTGGGTATGATATTTTTGCTCCTTAATGTATAGATCCAACAACTGGTACTCCTGATGACACCTACATTGTAATAGTGTACAAAATATCAGTATTAGAGAAATAATACTAACTAAATGTAAGAAAAAAAATTAAAGTAAGAAATACTCCAAAGAACGGTAGAGGAATCTCATACCTCCATCATATTTGTAATCCTTGCATTCCAAAGGCACGAGAACACTAAGTTTATTGATGACACAAAAGTTTTATAAAGAGAAAAACATTATGAACATAATGAAGAAAACGGACCAAAGAACATGATGAGCCATGCACAATGAAATTTACCATAATTTTCTATGAATTAATCAAGTGTGCCTAAATATTCTATATCTATCATATTTGTATCCAACAGTACTTAGAATTCATGAGAGAACCAAGTTTATTGACCAAATAAATGAAGAGGCAAAGTGCAATTAATGTAATGAATGTAAGCATAACGAACATAATAACCCTCGCAGTTGTTAGAATGAATTTAGAATAACTAAGAGGGGAGGGGTGAATCAGTTATCCTCGGGTCTAGATGTAGCAAATTAAAACTTTCAATATTTTAGATCTACTCGGCAGCAGTAGCATAAATCAATAACTTTAATCAAGCAGTTTATTGTCAATTGAAATTAGCTTGTAGTAACATAACAGTAAAGCAAACCATAAGCATTCACACAAGTTGACACAAGTATTTAACGTGGAAACCCAATATGGGAAAAACCACCAGTAACATGCTACCAAGTTTTAACTCTTCTGAAGTGATGCCCTGTGAGGAGCCAACCCTGTGAAAGGTTACAATAACACACTGCTAGGTGTGATGTGGTTAAAGGATTTAATCACCCTATCAGGAGTGGCCTTGTTAGAGGACTTAGAACATTCCAATCTAAATGTCACCTTGTTAGAGGATTTATACAAATGACTGTTAAGTCAACCTTGTTAAAGGATTTAACTTATACAATGGTAAGAAAGTAATCAGCAGTTTGTGATCTGGTACATACAACTTACTTTGCAATTGAATTCCAATTACAGCTCTGATGTTAAATTACTAGATAGCTTGCATTGTCATTTCAACCTTCTGATCTACCTAGAAATTTGTCAAGAAATCACACATGCAACTTTCTACTTTTTCCTTTTGCCTGCTCTACTAGATCGTGCCAAATAGTAATTCAACTATGCAAACCTTTTGCATACACATACATCCATCCACACTGTGAAATAACCCCTTGAGGTTATCATATACCTCTCTGTCTAGGTCAGATAAATCTTTTTGCTGCTTAAACAAGATCTTAGATCTTAGGTTAGGTCAGATCCAACGGATCATCCCATCTTTGCATTACATTTACTTCTCCAAAGTAGTCTCTAATTAAATCTTGAAACCATGCATTAATTATGGTTACCCATACATTAAATGATG
>MU223146.1:2275621-2288622 GCA_018584345.1 Thuja plicata
TGTATATATACACGTGTATATATATATATATATATATATATATATATATGTGTGTGTGTGTGTGTGTGTGTGTGTATACATGTGTATATATACATATATGTATATATACATGAGTGTATATACACACATGTACATATATAATATAGATACATGTATGTATATATACACACGAGTGTATATACACATGTGTATGTGTATATATACATGAGTGTATATACACATGTACATATATAGTATAGATACATGTATGTATATATACACATGAGTATATACATGTGTATATACACATGTATATACACACGTGTATGTGTGTATATATACATGTATGTATATACATGTGTATATATACATACATGTATATATAGTATATATACATGTATGTATATATACACGTGTATATACATACTCATATCTATATACACGTGTGTATATATGTGTGTGTATATATGTGTGTATATACACAAATGTGTATATATGTGTGTGTATACACATATGTATGTGTATACATGTGTATATACATACATGTATGTGTATATATATGTGTACATGTGTATATATACATGTGTGTATACACACGTGTGTATATATACACGTGCGTGTATATATACACGTGTGTGCGTATATGTGTGTATATATACACGTGTGTGTGTGTGTGTGTACACACGTGTGTATATATGTGTATGTGTGTGTATATATGTGTGTACAAAAACAAAATTCCAATTCCAATTCTAGTTGTGTGGAACCAAACACAGAATTTGCATCTTCTCAGTCATCTTCCAGGTGAACCAAACAGGACAGCCATATTCTAGAATTCATTTTGAGAATAGCACAAACCTAGAATGGATTCAATTCTAGAATTGGCAATTATCAGCTACTAAAAAATAATATGTTGTTGCAGAATAATTAAAAATAAAAAATTACAAAGATATCACAACTCATAAATGGGCAATTGATTCGTGACCTCAAACGAAGATTAAAGAAACCTAACTTGCATTGCATACAGCAATATGCTATATACCTATTTTTGACATACAAGACTTCTTTATAGAAATCTCCGCACACGATAGCCAAACATAATATTTGTGAATCTAATTTATGTATTCTTTTGTGTCTTTAACAGCTCATGGGATTAAAAATAATACAAATACTTCTACGGAGTCTTTTAGAATACAAATACTATTATATCTTCTCACGAGTTGTTCAAATCATTTCCACATCAACATTCAGGACAACCAATAGAAAATCGTTATAATTTGATATTCGTGTAAATTATCAACGCTTGCACGACTCGAATGCAACCTCAACAGCAGAAACGTTGATTGTCATTAGATGCGTGTCCTTAATCTTTCCATGCACTCCAAAGTTTCTATACTTGCCTCATCCCACCTTCATATAGTTTCAACGTCTCCTCTATTTTGAGATAGAGGACAACTTGTGAAAAAATAAGAAGCGCATCCAATTCGAGGCACCTAACTATCTCTAGTCCTTGAGTTTTCTAAGCCGTCAGGAGTATACCTTATGCTTCTCTTTCTTATATGCTCCTGCACTTCTCTGTATTTCATCTTGGTAGGACTTTTATCTGTCAGATGCTCATTCACTTGACTGCCCTTGCTCAATCCTATCTGATAGAACTCAGAGAAATAAAATGCAAGATGATATAGGAAATCTGATTTGATTGGGATGTGATGCTATATGATCTCAGGATAAATGAAATCTCATTTGATTTGATCTCAAATTTATTTTAAGTGAATGAAAAAGAGATTGGCAACTAGAAACCAGCCAAAACCTTCCAGTTCACAGCAACCTAGTATGTTTCCGAGACTTGTTTCTGGCTCAAAGCCCACTATATGCAGCTCCAAGTTTTTCGTCTACCCTCATGGAGCCTGAGTATGATTACACGCCGTCGGTAAGCCCTCACAAAACAAACTTAATTTGATCATCCAATCAAAATATGATTTGATTCTCAAACTGGATTTGATTCTCAAACTGGATTTGATCAGAATTTGAATTCAATGCATTCCCACAGAGCTATTGATTTAATTACTATTTGATTTGATTTGAAGAAGTGATGTGAGGAAATCTGATATGATTTGGGGAGAGCAAACTTCATTTGATCATCACCGGGCACAGTAAACAGTTGAACTACAATTTAAGAGTTTAATCTGCATATCTTTTTTGACGTGATCGGTGCTCCACGGCCCATATATAAATATCAGGTAGCCAGTACATGCGAAGAAACAGACCGTGCCTAGGTATGGATCAGCAGACTACCCATAATAAATGTCATCGAAGTGGAAGGGAAGTGGGTGATTTAACCATCAACTCTGCATGGCAACCATTTGTTTCAGAAACACTGGGCAGAAAAACTGACCGGAAAAATTGTCTGCACAGAGAAGAGGGTGAGATACTTTACCGGTGGGGGTGGGAAGCCTATCGGAAAATTAAATCTACTACTCAGATGTTTACACCTCACATCTTGGTTATGACAAACACGTCAAAAAAATAACCATCATTAGCATTTCTAAACACTAGTGAATGTCACCTTTAAACGAGTTTTAAATATGAACAGATTAAATCCCACAATAAACAGTAATCCAAGTATTCAATTTTTTACAACTTTGTACGATATACAAACTGCTGTTTAACATACTCATTACAGTTTTTCTAATACTTACAAGTTAGTAATATTTGGATTAGACCATACGTATTTAAAATTCAGTTCTGCTTGATAGATTCTTGCAATTCTCGTTGTTTGAATACTATTGATGCTGCTGCTTTAATAAATTCCAACCATGTTGGCAGGTTGTTTCTATAGTGATTTATTTTAGCAGGCTTCTGAGCCAACATTTATGAAATCGGAAAATTTTATGATATTTAATGGCACGCTGTTTTCTTGAAAAAAATCACATTCATGTGGCCGATTTATTGAACTTCAATGTCCCTGAACATTTTTTAGAGTTTGACGAGTAGTTCACCAAACTTCCTTCACAAAGTTTCGAATATGCAAGAACTTGTATTGTGCTTCACCCTTCACTTTTTTTCTAAATTCTCAATTTAAAAGTAGAATATAAAGCGTGAGATATGCACTAATGACGTCCCAAATCCATAACTTATAAACCCATTTTCCTCACCAAAAGCATGAAAGCTCTTATCACTTCTACATGGGCTTCAAGCAGCAACACTTAAAGTTATTTGAAATGTATCGCACACAAGTGGCAAAAAATAGAGCCTAATAGCTTAATGCAGAATAGAAATCCCTTGAATAATACAAGCCAAACCGGATTATATCATGTTTGGTAAAGAGTATATTTTGCGTAAATTGAAGATAGCAAATGTCAAATATTATCTAGTTTCAACAAAATGGAAATGACAGCATAGCTTGCTAGCATATCAGATTCTAGCATAAAACCGTGACACTAAAAAGACAAATATTAATTGAAAATAAAATCACAAAAATAGAAAAATTTAAATTATGTAAATAAATTTATGATCATCAAATATAGAATTTCAGAAAAAGAGTCTCCAATAACATCTTCAAGGCAAACTCACTCAGCATAAAAAATGTCATCAAGCGACGCGTAAGTTGCAAACGTATAACCATCCTTCTGTTGATAAAAAGCATAAAAATCTGCTTTGTCAAACTGTCAAAAACATTGAGAACATGTGAACAAAGAAGCGAAAAGAAATTGTATCAAGTCTTGTGGAGAGCTGCTAAACTTGGGAATATGCACACGTGTCAGCTTTTATACTGCACTCAAAAAATAGGTAACACTTGAAGAAGAGGATTTTTTGACAAAAATAAAACTTGGTGCAATTAATGCTATCCATGCAGATAAAGAGCATGCAATTGATATTCCTTGCTATACCATACATACACTAATTACATCTATAAAAATTCAAGTAGTAAAAAATTGGATGGATTGAATAACAAATGCAGGAGGCCAAAACACCTGCTAAATAACAGCCAACCTGATAAGATTTCAAGAAACTTTGAAATCTACAATGCTATAACAGATGAAACCCTAAGTACTGCTATCTTGGAATAAGATCACACAGGAAAGCTCTGGTGTTATATTCGAATGTTTGAGACTAGGTGTAATACCGTGGAAAACCCACTCAATGCTTAGGGTTATCTAAATGAATCACAAATCCCAAAAATGTCTAGTATCTATACATGGAACCAGAAGAAGATGGTGGCGGTGGAGGGAGTCGGTTTGGAGTCCGCCGGCTCGAATTTATTTCACCGTTTTGTGCTGGGTCGCTGAGCCTTCTACTGTGACCATTCATCCTTGAAGAATTAATACTTGGTGAATCTGCGACAGAATTTGAATAGTCACTGGGCCCATTTGCAGCAGTATCAAATGCAACTCTCCAATCCTCGTTTGTTGAAACTGGAGTGCTAGGTTCACTTCCGGAAACTGTATATAGATATAAAGTTATAAACAATTTAAGAAATTAAATCAGTAATTCAATTACAATGAAAAGAAACATGCCGCTTAACAAAACTAATATATCTAGTACCTCCGTTTGCAGAAAAATTATCACTTGTTGCTCGAACATCATGGACACTCAATTGACGAGTAAGCCTCGACAACAAAGATGCCTGTTTTTTGAATCTCTCACGTTTCCTTTTTGCATTCTGATCTTCTTGGAGAAGTTCTTCAATCTTTGCTGTACTCTGAGAGCTGATTGAAGTAGAATTGAAAAATAATAAATGAGGAATGCAGAAAACAAATATAAATAATACCATTACCATACTAGCCACATGTAATTAACCTTCACCTGACAGAGCTATAAAGTTGGGTCAGCATTTCCTCCTTGGCTTTCTCAACTTGGCAGAGCACCACAGCCTGCCAATCATCGAAGGATGAGTTAACGATCATGAGATCTGTACAGAAGAACTCCTGTTTATTCAGTGTTTTAAAGCAAGGACGTTCTTACTTTGGGAACATTTGCAGCAAGACTATTTAGAACAGCTTCCACATAACCACGTACTTCCTGAGCCATCAATCTCAGCTCCTCCTCTGGATCAACTGGCCGCCTGGCCATTGTATCCTAGTTACAAGGAACAAGAATAAACTGAACATTACCTTTGCCTCAATATTCAATTTCTGTCTTGTTAGATAAATTTAGATGCATCATGATCAATCAACTTTAACAGAAAACACAAAAAACATTCCTAGATTTTCATTAAATGCCTAATAGAATCCCGGCACAAATGTTTTCTACAGCACTACATGAAGTTTGTTTTAAGAATGCGGACTGTTAACTGAAAATCAGGTCTTTGGCCATCAAACTGTGTAGAGTTGCTGCAATTTTATTGTATAGCAACTAAACAGTTACAAGAAGGCCGTCTTGAACCTGAATCCAATTCTGAGGTTTGTCCTGGAAAGGGCAAAAGAATAGCAACTCTATTTGAACATATTAAAATCTTCAATCCTTCACTAAAGTTGAACGCCTCCAACGCATTTTAATGATTTTTTTTGGTATTTGATCTACACAAGTGGGGGATTCTACAATATAAACGACATAAATAGAACTGAAAGTAATCAAGTATAATGCAAAGATACATGGCATGCACATAGGCAGAGATATTTTATATTGAGCTTATTAATAAAAAAGGTCATAACCCTACATGGCTCATTCTATACTGTAATTCATTAGAGATATGCTTATCTTATTATTTTAGTTAGATACCTATGTTACTTGCAGTGAAAACTGTCTTCTGGTTGACATCAAAAGCATCAATAAAATATGCAAGCTCATCATCCTTCAGCAGCAAATAGCTACATTTCTTTAACATCATTCATAGGTAGAAGATGGAATTCCAAAATTTACATATCTAATTTAGATATGGGATGTGCCCGTAGAAATTGTGATGGGGTAATTCTTTCTAAAATTGTCAGAAGGCTCTAAAATTGTCAGAAGGCAGTTATGCAAGGGCTTGATGCATCCACCAACAGTCAAAAACCTATCGCAAAAGGGTTCACTAAACCAAAGCTAATGTCACTAGAACATACTGAGTTTCAATTATAATTATATAAATGTTCAAATTATAATGACAATCAGAATTTTATTTACAATTTCATATAAATGTCAAGTGTCATTTTTCTTTAGCCATTAAAAGGTGTCATTATTTAGTATCAAGATGGGTTTAGGGTTTTAGGGTTTTTAAAACAATTCCCAAGACTAAAACAACAGAACTGAGAATTATTTAGTATCAAGATGGATTTATGTGCTTTAAAACAATTGACAAGACTAAAACAACAGAACTGAGAAGGAAAAACGCTAAATATTTTGTATTATAGAGGTAGTTCATTAGATTTTGCATAATTTGTTCTAGAGATTTAATCATTTATGATCAAATGCTACGATGTCCAGTTTGCCCCTAAGGGCCCCCAGACCAGCCACGGTACGAACTGGTCCATGGTTCTGGTCAGGTCCGCCTGTGGGTCCGGACAGGGTCCGGTCCACAGGGGCCTGGTTCAAACCAGACCACGGGCAGTTCAGACTCGAGCGGATCACCATGAAAAATGTTAAACCACGATCAAACCAGATGCCAACTTGGTCCCGGGATGGTCAAAGTCAGCAGCCATGTTGATTTTTGTTGCAAATTTAATTATTTTTTGACATCCACAACCCTAAAAAGTGAATTCTAAAGGCTTATGTTGGCTTCTAACTCTCATTTGTGGTGTGCAAATAGGTTATTTTCTCTTGAGCTGGTGCAAGGAGTTGGAAGATTGATTTGTGGATCTTCTTCAAGTGCTTGTGCCTCATACCTACACCTTTGCAAGCTTACAATGAGTGGAAAAGGTAAGTTCTTTTTCCATTTGATTTTGTTTTTGTTTAAGTTTTTTATTTTATTTTCATTTCTCTTTCATTGTCCATAAGATTGCCTTTTTTTAGAATTATTCATTCTCTTGTTTTTATATTGAATATGTATAAAATTTCTTGCCATAGTAAAAGGAACTGCAATGGCATTTGCCTCTTCCTTCGTAGGCAATACTGAACAAAGAATAGAACCCCATTTTGATTCTCCTTTGTGGAAGTATGTTGATATTGTAAGACCCCTTCCAGGAGGTGGTGCATTCCGTTGGAAATGTCGGGGCTGTGATGTAGAAAAGAATAGTTCATATTATCAAGTGGTAGGCCATTTGTGTGGATTCCCTGGAAGAGGAGTCACAAAATGCCCTAGAAAAAAAGGTGCACCTATACCATATGAAACAGTATTAAGATATATTGCGGAGCATGAGGCAGCAGAACAGAGGACGTAGACAAAATACAACCATTGGTAGTAAAAGTTTAAAAAAAAGCGATGGGAATGCAACCCCCCTCTACAAATATTGTGATAGAAGACCACCCCTTTTATACTACCTCAATTGGCCCTGATACTGAAATTGAAGCACCACTTACACACAAAAGAAAGGGACCATTGGAAACTGCATTTCAAAAAGAGAGTCGGGAAATTGCCGACATTGATGTGGCAAGATGCTTATATGCAAATGAGCTGCCTTTTAGTGTTGTTCGCTCTCCATACTGGAAGATGATGAAAAGTGCCAATGAAGCTCCAAGATTGTATAAGGGCCCCAGTAATGAGAGAGTACGAACCACCTTGTTGGATACAGAGGTCAAGGGGATTGATGATGCATTGAAGTCCATAAGGGATTCATGGGTTAAAACAAGGGTATCAATTGTTTTAGATGGGTGGAAAGATGCAAGAAATCGACCCTTGATCAATGTCACGGTGGTGTCCCCTAGAGGGGCAATGTTTTTGAAATCCGTGGATTGTGAGGGGCAAGTAAAAGATGAGCCATTTATTGCTAATATTTTCATCTCTACCAATGAACAAGTGGGAGCTAGAAAAGGTGTCCAAGTCATAACAGACAACGCAAAAAAATGTAGAGCTACTGGTTTGTTGGTTGAAGAACCATATCAGCATATCAGTATAAGGGCCCCGGTTATGAGAGAGTACGGACCACCTCGTTGGATACAGAGGTCAAGGGGATTGATGATGCATTGAAGCCCATAAGGGATTCATGGGGTGAAACAGGGGTATCAATTGTTTCAGATGGGAGGAAAGATACAAGAAATCGTCCCTTGATCAATGTCATGGCAGTGTCCCCTAAAAGGTCAATGTTTTTGAAATCTGTGGATAGTGAGGGGCAAGTAAAAGATGAGCCATTTATTGCTAATATTTTCATCTCTACCATTGAACAAGTGGGAGCTAGAAATGTTGTCCAAGTCATAACGGACAACGCAAACAATTGTAGAGCTGCTGGTTTGTTGGTTGAAGAGCCATATCAGCATATCTTTTGGACACTTTGTGTGGTCCACTCACTCAATCTTATGCTACAAAAGATTGGGAACAAAATTGGGTGGATCAAAGAGGTGTATGAAGAGGCTGAGGACATGCAGATGTTCGTCACAAACCACCACATGACTCAAGGAATATTACCATTATTCTCACATTCGGAGCTATTGAAGGTAAGTGGACTTGAACTTGTAATTTAATTTTAAAAAATAAAATTAGTATTTTACAATTTCTGATTTTCATAATTTGATTGTGTAATGTGTATTCTTTTTTAAAGTGTCTCTAATAGTTGTATTTTTTTTGCTCTAATTTATGTTACAAGTTGCTAAGACGCGTTTTGCATCAAACTTATTTGTCTTGAGATGACTTGTGCAAATGATATATTGATCTACCAAAAAGACTGTCACCATATAGAGATTTATTAGTGTCTAATGGGTACAAGGCAGCATTTGAAAGACTCTTTCTTGATGATGATATGCGAGATTTGATTATGGATAAGTTCATAGAGTCTGTGAATGCAAAAGGTCTAAGTAATGATGCTCTTCGTCGTCAATTTAGGAAGGATCCTCATAGTTGGGGCCCTTAGGTGGTACCTCATTGCAATCAAAATTATATCACAAGTCTGTCTTATTTAAAAAAAATTAGTTTACTTTGTCTTCATAAGAATAATAATTTTATTTTAATTGTTTGTTTTGTCTTGTCTTTGTAGGTTGCTAGTTCATCTGCATCGGAAAGAAATTGGAGCGCATATTATTTCATCCACTCAGTAAAGAGTGGAAAACTTGGTATTTGTGCATTACAACTTGTGTCTCGTCTCACACAAGCATAAAGAATACAAAGAAGGGGAGATGAAGAGGTGGGATATAAATGTAGAGCTTGCGGACTTGGATGCTTTCACTTCTCGGCTTGCACTTGATATATTTGAAGATTTTGACACAAATAATGTTATTGGTGCAGCTGATCACATTGGCCTTAGCTCTATTTGTGAGTTAACTAATGCCAATGAAGAAGAAGAATATTAATAAATTTTTATTCCATGAGTTGAACTTGAGACAATGATACTTGAACGTGATGTTATGATTTACCATTTGACATTTTACTGTTTTGAATCTTTGATGTTGAACTTGAAGTATATAATGTTTTGAATCTTTGGTATGATCATGATTCATGATGCTATGATTACAAGTTTATGGTGTTTTTTTGTTGTTTAAATGTTTTTATGATATTGTGACATTCTAATATTAACTTATGCTTCTAGGCTTCATAAATATATATATATATATATAATTTTAAATGTTTTTGTACTATTATATACATGTTTTTGTACTAACGAACCCAAACCCCTTTTCAAAATTTTGCCATACCGGCGAACTGGACCTTCAAACCCGAACCCAAACCGACATCCTAGATCAAATGATATAACAATAAGGCTCAAATTGTAAAATAATCATTGGAATTTCTAACCTAAGAGGTCAATGAATAAATGAGCCTGATTAAAATGAAAGATGGCTTCATATGAGGTACAAGAATTATCAAGATTTGAATCAGAAATTGTTATTGCCTCTGAGCGGTGCAGAGATGTATATAAAAAAATCAACACTTCCATTAATAGTCTAAGTTACCAGATTCTCTCTCAAACCCCCTGGATCAGGATCCGGTTGCATTCTGGTGCGGGTGCGGATTCTGATGCTTGTGGATGCGTGTCTAGCGCATCCACAGGGAGCTGTAACGCTCCCCATGGGCATCCCCGGGCATCCAGACGCATCTGGGGGCCCTGAACAGTAAAAACGGCTTCATCACTCATCTCTCTATTTTATTTGCTTTCCCATGTTCCCTCGCATAATTTAGCCCACTGCTGTTCAGATTGGTATGTATGCGGAATTGGTTCCTTCAATGGTAAAGGAAAGTCGGATACTTGACAATGACTCGCTAGTAGTCTTCCATGTGCAAAGCAATGGAAGGAGGTGCTTGCAGCAGCAACTTGTAATATTTATAGGGTTTGCTCTCCGAGAAGAAGCATCTAATATCACAAGCTCAGAATAGGTCATTCATAGTGCTCAATTTCCAAGCCAAAAGCACACTAGTTTTGGCAGAAATGTTGAAAGTGTATGAGATAGTCACAGTTTGGAATTACCCTGTAGATCATGAGGGATATCCTCTGTTACCATTTGAAAAAATTCATACTTTCTGGCACACAGCTGACGGGTTTTTCAACAAATTGCAACCAAATACTGCAATCATCCTCATATGTGACGGGAGTATGGGCTTTTGTGAGCTTCATGGCTGCAGCTTTTCTTATCTGTAGGAAAAACGCTGGTACAGTAAAGAAGGTGTTGGATAAGGTCCATTAGACTATCTCCTATAAATGTTCTGCCAAGAAGTCTTTACAGGATTCCTTTCAAGATTTTAATCCGCTGAGCTCTCATATAAGATATCTAGATTACACAGCTTGCAGGCATTGGAAATTTAGAGGGCAAATGGCTTTCCAATGAGGTGACATTGGATTGTGTGATTCTCAAAGGAGTTCCCAACCGGAATGGTAAGGGAGATTGCAGGCCTCTGATCAGGGTTCATTCCAAAGATTGGTCTGAAAATGCAGTATTTCCCACCGTCCTTTTACTTGTCACCGCTCTTCTCTGTGATCTTTTAATACCGGAACAGAATCCACATAGCCTGCCATGTGTAATCATTTAAAAAAGTGTAAAATTCATCTATTAACACACCTTTCTCATCTTGATCAATGATGAAGTATCATACTATCAAATGATTTAATTCTGTATATTTCTTGCATTTTTTTTTTTGTGTATATATCCAAAACCAAAACCCCACAAAAAATTTCACGCATCCGTGCACCCAATTCTCGTACCCGAATCAGTAACTTAGTAAATAATGAATGATCAACAGTCTATTAAAAATAGCAATCCACTTGACACAATTTACCACTCCAAATAATTGGGCTTTTATTATGCAACTTAATGTCCCTCCAATATCAGTTTCAAAGGTGTGAGTAATAAATGTCACTTAAAAGTCAAGTGTATACTGCAGGGACTACCAACTTCAAAAAAATTC
Source organism: Thuja plicata (assembly GCA_018584345.1). Taxonomy (NCBI): domain Eukaryota; kingdom Viridiplantae; phylum Streptophyta; class Pinopsida; order Cupressales; family Cupressaceae; genus Thuja; species Thuja plicata. Next base: position 2,287,002 of record MU223146.1, read on the forward strand.
AAAACCTTTACAAAATCCAAAATACAATGCAAGTATAAATCTTGCTCCCAAGAACAAAGCAAACACACAGATAACTCGGGAAATAAGAAAACTCAAATTAACAAGCAATGGGATTCACATAAGGATAAATAGATATATGCAGTAAGATCTTCAAACATCCAATAACACACATTTATGGAATATTTCCTTCTTTAACATTGAATATGTTAATAATAATATAACTCAACCTATGCAAACAAACAGAAATAAAACAAAGATTAAAAAATTCTGATTATCATGCCTAACAATGACACAATAACAAAATCTCTACTAATTAATTCTGTCCAACCTGATCTCTTAAATTTAATACTGCAGTTACTTACCAGTGAACCATCTGAATGACTTGAGCGTATTGTGGAACCAGAATCAGAGGGTAATGGTCCTTTTGTTGATACACCTTTTGAAGGCTGAATAAGATTCTTGATTTTGCTAACCCACTCTGTTTTATCTGCTATACTTTCTGCTTTCAGCACAATTGCACTATGTGCTGGAACAAGAAAGCCATTAGACCAAGATCAGTGACCATTTGAGCATAGAAGGTGCCAATTTAATTTACAAAAATGTGCACCTGCTGTTTGCAACTTAAAGCCCAAAAAGATACACACCTTTTAGTACTGTTTTGTATGAAACCTTGTTGGTAATTTTGAATGCAAGACTTACAGCTACAGTATCAGGACCATTTGCCTTTTTCGAGTCTTTAGAACTTGATTTAGCTGGAGCTGGAGAATCAGAAGTCCCATCATCTGATACCTCCTCAATAATGCATTCCTGTAAGATGAAACGTTCATTCAGTACCAATTACCAGCAAACTTAGCAAAAAACATTAAATTATTAAGAAGTAATATGGTGCATGCTATATAATCAGGAAAAACAAATGCGTCATACACAATATATAAACAGCCAAATATATTAAGCCACTAGAAACAGTCAATCTGTCTCATTTTTACAATTTTTGATTAAAAAGTTTAAAGGTTCCAATTACAGAGCAATCTCTATATCGTTGGGGGAACTTTTGAAAAAGATTTAACACATAATAGACTTAAATGTTAACAAAGATCTGCATTATAAATTTTCCTGGAATTAACTGGTGCTCTAAAATTTGCATTCAAATCAATAAAATGAGAAAAATGACGCAGGAACTGTTTTAATGTACAGCAGGCAACAATCAATTACAAATAGGAACAGAGTAGCATAGCTGCAGTTACTAATCATGCACAACATAATCATACTGCACCTGTGACCAATAGATCTCAACTAAGAATATACACTTGCACGATACTGATCAAAGTACTTTGAATCTACATTACTAAATCCAATTCTTCCCTTCATTTTGGCATAACCAGGAAAACTTACTTAAAGGTAACTATAAACAAGAATGCAAATCAGTGCATCAATTACACCACACCACAAAACAGTTAAACATATTTTGACTTTCAAAAATAAATTGGGAGATTTTTCGACACATTTCATATCAATTATTTTTTTCAGAGTTCCATGACTCGCCGCGAGTCAAGCGAGTCATGATGACTCGCGGGTCGAGTCATGGCTAGCGGGTCATGATGACCCGTTTCCATGACTCGGC
>MU223146.1:2292315-2345700 GCA_018584345.1 Thuja plicata
TTATAGTGTTTTTAAGCTTTACTCAATAATGGGTGCCTGAAACAAGTTTTAAATCCTAAAAAATCTTTGTTTTTCATTTTGCCGAGTCGTCGCCGAGTCGTTGCCGAGTCATAGGCGAGTCGCGGGCTGAGTAGTCCTTGCCGAGTCATGGGCGGGTCCGAGTCATGGAACTTTGATTTTTTTCTTTCAATTCCCAATATAGAAAACTACTTGAATGCATGGAATATTTTGGGACTCTACATTGGTAATGCAATCAGAAAAGGATAAATTTGAAGCAAAATTCTTGACTATCAGACAAAGTAACAATAAAAGATTCCTTGGCAATTTATACCTCCAAATTAATGACTCCTCTAAAATGCCTTTCTTCTGGTTTTCTGGTGTAACCAAGCTGCAAATAAAAATAAAAATCAATTCACTGAGATGTATAACTTCCAATCGAACAAATGACAATTCTATTGCACACATTTAATAAAACAAACCTTTCCAGATTTTTCATTCAGAACAAACCACCGCCGACTCCAACCATTTGTTTTCGCACTTTTCTTCAGCAAATATCCTGACATCGTCATTCTTATTTAAAACCTCAAATAAAATTCAAGTGCCCAATAAGAAACAAAATGTACATTACCACAGTGATGGGAAATTTTTTTTTTATTCATACAGTTGCACATAAATTCACACTTCTATGAAGAATGGTATAAACAAGCCCCAACATACCAAAACTAGATTACTAAAAGAAATTTTCACAAAACAGGTACAATATATCAGAACTCTGATGTGCTTTGAAAGCGGGTCTAGTTCTCCAAAGCATTTGCTCTTTGGGGTTCTTGTTGCCCCTTTCTTGGCTATTCGTTCCAGTTTCTTGACCAATTGTGTTGGTAGTTCCCTGTTGTCTCATATTTCCTTTATTTTTGTTCTTCCATTTTGTGAGGCCTTTCTAAGTTTCTCTTCCTAGAACATTCTATTGTAAACTGCTGTAAACTTGAGTTCTGTTAACCTTCTTTTGGTCATACATGGACATTAATATAATTTCTTTGTTTCGTTCTTAGCATACCCACTAAAAATTGTCAAAGAAAAGCTAGACTTGTACTCTTTATTGTAAACTGCTGTTACCTTGAGTACCATTAACCTACTTTTGGTCATCCATGGGCAATAATATTATTTATCTCTTTATTAGCATATCCAAAAAAATCATCCAAGAAAAACTACACTCGTAATTTCTTTCTTGCTGAAGGTTAAGCAAATGGGTAGCAAGCTAAGTGGGCTTGATTTTGGGGTACACTCCATGGTTAAGAACACATGAGTTTGAGTAGTATTGGGAAGGGTGATCTCCTAGTTAGTCCCAACGCTTCACTCCTACGAGTCCCCTAGATGAAATGAGTGCTAAGCGGACCATTCATTCACATGAGAGATTGATTCGTGTGAGAGATGCAGTTGAATCCTAATAAATATCATAATTATACGCGCACAGAAAAATATCTCCTTCTTATCAATAGACTTATATAGTTGAATACCTGCTGTAAGCTCTCCATCAGGACCAGCAGTCTGCAACACAGATGTTTCCTTATTGTCTTTATCTGCCTGATTGGATTTATCTTTCATTGATTTTAAGGTTCCACCTGTCTGTTGGCTACCAGGTTGAGGACTTGTTGCCTATAGAAAAAAACATGGATTAGTTTTAGGTATCAGATAATAGCACATACTAACACATGCAATGTGTGATACCAAAAAATGCTCACCCTATTAAGCAAAGATTGCTCTGCATCATGGCCTTTTTTGGAAGCTCGATTTTTCATCTCGTCTTCCCTGCGTTGCCTATCTAGCCTAATTGTCATTCCAAAATTAATTTAAAATGATAATTAGTTGCATTCATGCAAGTAGAAAAATAATTGTGGATAATCAGAAATTACATTTTTTAATGTTGATGAATGTTTACAAATATGACTCGTGACAAGCAACTTTGTACAAATGAGACAAATGATTAGATCCTATAGCAACAAGCCAACAACATATATCACAGTACAAGTCAATTATGGAAGTCCAAGAGTTGCCCCTTAGATTTCCATATAAATGTCATTTCTGAGGATTTCATCTTGGGTCTCCACAATAAAAACACAATGATTTTACCAGTTGAGCACAACTCCTTACACAGAAATTGAATTTAGAATAATGTAGGCAACTTTGTAAACAAATATTTCACATACAAGAAGATAATTGGCTACAGCTGACACACACAAATACATATACATGTGTATATAGACTGTCACTAAAACACCTAATATCAAAATAGCAGTATAACATTAACTCACTGTTGCCAATTATCTTGTTGCATGTAAAACATTTTCATACAAAGTGACAAAATATTTAAGAGTACAAAATGTATATGCAAATGTGTGTGTAGACTGTCACTAAAACGCCTAATATCAAAATCACATTATCACATTAATCCGCTGTTGCCATTTATCTTGTTGTATGTAAAATGTTTCTGTACAAAGTAACAAAATAAAAATATTTAACATTTCACAAACTAGCATGCAACTGGCTCCATTGTGCCCACAAGATTCACTCAGCTCATGTTTAATAGTAAACAAGGAAAAAACATAACAATACCAGATAGGTGCATGAGCATTGTGAGGAATATTGTTTGTTTACAAGTACAGGAAAATAAATGAAAGATTTTGCATGGATTCTTGTTAAGACAGTTTACACTGGAAATAACTTGGTTGGATATGATACCTAAGAAATCCCAAAAATTGTTTGTGCACCAACTCACATTCCCCATCATATTGAAAAAGTAATAACATAAATGATGATAAAATGCATGTGCTTTATAGGCTAAAAATATGCAAACCAAAGTTTTACGCCTGCTGACAATGCAAGACATATTATTAGGGCATTGAAACAAAGGACAAAATGCATTATTCAATTGCCTTAAATATCTAACGCTTCTCAATTTAGTTTAGCAAATTACCTCCTTTGCACAAGCCGAATGAAGTGTTGAGGAGGAACAAATGCCCGTTCCATATCAACAAGGGATGACACCATTTTTTTAGCTTCTACTCTGAAGTTATCCAAAGCAGTAGAAGCAATTGCAACAACCTGCTCAAAAATCCCAGATAAAATGACAATAGCTATTGTCAAAAAACTTATTTTAGAGTTATAAAAATCATGTCACACTATCAAAACTTTAAGAAAAAAGAAGGCTGATATTGAGCCAAAAGAAGCTGCTCTCAAATTTAAACCTATATGGCTTGGAATAGCTAACGTCCCTCCCCAATTGAGATATCTACTGAAGGTTGTGATCTAAAACCTCTCAGGAAGTTGATAAAGTTGAGGAAATAGAGTATGCTCTTGCCCAAATTAATACTAGCATTTTAATGTCACTAAATGTGTATATTGAATTTCCTGATGTGTTCTGTTTTCAATTGGATAAAGAAATCATTAAATCTAATATTAGAAAATTGGCATGATTAACTTCTTTAAAATATGTAAAATAATGAGACTTTTTAATGTATATGATGATGCTTTTCAGAAAGGTTCTTTTGGTGAGCATATTCATAAAGGAATTATAAAACTCCTTCCTAAAGATGCAGTAAAGACCTTAGGTTAAAAACTAGAGACCTCTCACCTTGCTCAATGTCCCCTATCAGCTAAATTATTAGCTGAGATTGTGGAAATTTGATCATTAGCTGGGAAGGCCTTGAATGGGCAAAGAATTTGAGATAACAAACATGTGTAGCCTTTCTCGATTTTGTAAAGGCATGTGATAGGATTGAATATTTGTTCAGTTTACTTGCTAAGTTAACCATTTTACTTGTGTTAAGAAAATCTTGGATTTAAGGAGAAATTTTGTAGAAGGATAAAATAAATTTCAAGATGCTCATGCAGCGATCTATAAGACTGAGATATCTGGCTATACCTTTTTGTGTGGCTCACTCCCTAAAAGACATTGGATTGGGTAGTTATAAAAATTGAGAAGAGATTCGATTATGGCAAGGACCTATGCTGTCTGTTGTAGGCAGATTTTAGATGTCGGAAAAATTTCCTTCATTCAATCTCTACCATGCTTTGGAATAGTTATTGGGAAGCTACCAAGTGGACAAGATTCATAAATTTATAAGTGATTTTCTCTGGTCTGATGAAAAGGACATAGGAAAAGCATACTGTGTCATGGAAAGTGTTGTTTCCCAAGAAAGTTGTGTGGAATGGAGTGCAAAAACCTAAAGGTGCATGGCATTGCCATTCCTATTAAGTTGTTATCAGAAATTATATTAGAAACGCACTTTCAAAATCAAAAAAATCCTGTATGGAATTGCATCCACCTGATATTCAATTGATAATTTTCCTGTTAAACCTTCAGGGTCTACTGTTTGAGCAGCATCGCGAGGGCCTGCAATTCTATCAAGAGGTTTTATGCGGATAGGATCCTTTCCCAAAAATAGGAAAAAAGGCATATGTGTTCAGGTCTATATGGTGGTGTCTCTTCAATATAAAGATAAACCTCAATGGTTCTCTAAAGGTATTCAATATTTTGATGATATAGTAAAAAATGACAAAATGATATCTTAGAATGAAACATTAAAACGTAATAATATTCCGGACTCACCAAAAAGATTTTCCTTCATTTCTACCAAGGCCAGTAGAGGGTTGTTGAAACAAAACTCCTATGCATTTTAATAATTAAATTATTGAATAAAATTAATTGGTATAATGGTACGGCTCTACCCAAGATTTCCAGTAAGATCATTTATGACTATGAAAAAATAACTGGTATTCAGGAAATAGTATTGACTCGCATCAGTATTGTAGGGTTTAAGGAGTTAAGGGATTCTAAATGGTATAACCCAGTGTAGCAAAAGAATCCATTTTAGCTATTTATTGGCACCGCGTTTTCCTTTCAAACTGTCTGAGTTTTCCTTCAGCATTTGTTTGCCTTCAGCCGCAAGGGAGCCGTGAGCAGGTGTCGTGAGCAAGCAGGTGCCTTCAGTGTTTTCCGTAAGCAGTTATTTCTCTAAAACATTACGCTTTGTTTGGAATCTGGATACATTACGCTTTGTTTGGAGCACACTGTATTTCTCTAAATCCATAAAAATACAAGCACACAATATCCTTTTCTAGTTTTGTTATGCTTTGTTTCTAGTTTTGTTACGCTTTGTTTGCATAAAAATACAAGCACACATTATCCTTTTCCATTACGCTTTGTTTGTATTTTCCATTACACTTTGTTTGTATCTTCCAATCATTATAATTGATTTTGTAGGGCAATCTACGTAGCAATTACAAATTATGAGAATGGAACTCATACTTCATACTTGAGGGTATCCGTCTTCACTGCACAGAAATATCTTCTCGATAATCTAACTATTATGGAGTGTAATTTTGGTGCTGTGAAGACGCATACCCTCAAGTATGAAGTTATGAGTTCCATTCTCCAGCAATTATATAGTTTACAGTTACTTTACAGTGAGCTCTATGTATGAGCATCTCCTTTTCATACATGATGACATATAATATTATAAACTGTTGTATGCTTGTTGTTTTTCATGCTTGTTGTTTACAAGTCAGAGCCTGTTAATCATGAAGATAGCAATCTCGGCCCAGCAGCCTCTTGTGAAAACACATACCCACAAACTGCAAATGGCCTTGCTGACAAAATTGATGTTGCTGAGAATAACAACTACCCATAGCATCTAAATGGTACTAAACGTCCAGAAATAGGTATTCCTAATCATGCTTTCAATGATGCCCCAAACTCTTTGTTTCAAGATAGTGTAACTTGTGAGCAAAACTCTTCTAATGCTAATAGTAATAACGTTAGCATGAATCAAACCTTCATCCCCCATCCAATTACTACCCTTGAATATGAACAAAATGTTTTAACAAGAAATAAAATCACCAATAGTTATTTTCTGCCACCGGCTTTGCCAGATCCAATCTGTCAAGAAAATATCCCTCATCAAAACCATTCAACTAGATTTTGTAGCTCAATCGAAGGGACTAGCCCACATGAAGGATTTCCGTTGGGTTTTGAAAACTGAGATTCAACAACATCAAATGCCCTGTACACCTGCAGAAGAGTACAATTCAGATATATTCTCTTACTTTCTTGAAGCATCCATGAAAGACCATCATTTTAATGGTGGAAGACCGTGGAACCAACAAGCATGCAGCTGCTGGTTAAAGATGTTTATGCAATTTGCAAACCCATTCACCCATTCATGTGGGTCTGTGTACACTGTACATAAAGATACACAATTGCAGATGTATAAATGTATAAATTCTGTATAAATTTTATATAAATTTTGTAATTTTTGCAAATATATTTTGTATAAATTCTGAATATATTTCAGTGCATATTAGAATATTTAATATTTATGTATTTGTTGAATATGTAAGTTTATATTTCTGTATTTGTTGAATATAAAATCTGCATATATTAATGTTTTTTTTAAATAAATCTGCATATATGTTTATGAAATTTTGTCCACAATTTTTATTGCAAATGTCAAAACTTCATGCAAAACTTTAAAATCTAGCAAAACTTAAAAGACTGAATTAAAATACTCTTGCAGATTTTTTATCAAAATGGTCGCGATGGAATTTTGGTTAAATGCAATTGGTGTTTGAATGTTGTTAGCGGTGGAATTTAACGCTTCAATTGGCATTTGGCAGAAGTACCGAGAAATAACACCACGATATGCGGCAAATACCCTGCAGATGTCACATACCAGGCCAAAAGAGCTCTTAATGGAATCAGTGAGAATAAGGAAAGAAAGGTGAGAACCGGGAATGAAATAGGTTCCAAATCTGAGACTGAGACTATAGCACATGGCCCAAACACGGGTGGAGGGAACATCAATCGTTTCTTCGCACCTCGTACTATGCCAGGATCACAAGCCACTTTGGAGAGTACAGGGTGGAGGAAAGCTGTCCATGAACAGGCAATGAAGGGGATTTCAAATTTTTATTTCTCCTCTACCTTGGCATTCCATGCTTGCAGATCTCCATATTGGCAAGCTATGATAGATGGCGTTGAAACTACAGGGCCTGTGTTCAAGGCCCCATCTTACGATATGATGAGGGTTGGTACGCTTGATGTTGCAATAAAAGATGTTCAACATGTTGTTGACGAGCATCTGTTAGAGTGGGCTAGTACTAAGTGCACCATTATGTCAAATGGATGGACAAATAGGAAGAACCGATCCCTCATCAACTTCCTCATCTCTTGTGATAGAGGCACTATATTTCTTAAATCTGTGGATGCATCACATGTAATGAAAACTGCAACTGCATTGTTCAAGATGTATGACTCGGTAGTCATAGATGTGGGGCCACATAATGTGGTTCCTGTTCAATTTATTACAGACAATGCTGCTGCTTGTGTTGCTGCTGGGAAACTTCTGACAGACAAATACCCCTCTATGTTTTTTACCCCATGTGCAGCACATTGCCTTGATCTAACCCTAGAGGACATTGGAAAAATTCCATGGGTTAAAGAGGCATTTCAAAAGGCTCACACAGTTACCAAATTTACTACAATCACACGAGGGTTTTGAGTTTGATGTGCCAATTCACAAATGGCAAGGAGTTGGTTCAACCATGGGTGACAAGGTTTGCAACACACTTCCTTACACTACAAACTCAAGTTCAACAAAAAATTAACATGAAACGCATGTTTGTTTCAGCCGAGTGGGTGGAATTAGACTTCTCAACTCGAACAGATGGCGTGAGAGTGGCAGAGTACATGTATTCTCCCTATTTTTGGGATGCAATTGAGCATGTGGTACAATTCTCAAAGCCTCTTGTAAAAGTCTTGATACAAGTGGATGGGGATAAATCCCCAATGGGATATTTGTATGAGGCCATGGATAGGGCCAAGGAGGTGATGAAGGGTAGGTTGCAAAATTACAGGACGAGATATCAGCCATTATGGGACATAATTAGTAGGAGATGGGATAGACAGATGCACTCTCCTCTTCATGTTGCAAGATTCTTTCTGATCATACAAGGCTTGTTCATGTGCATGGAAAAATATTTCAAAGCACAGAGAAACTGAAAGACGCTATGTCAGAGCTACAAATGTATAAGAAGGGAAAGGGTTTTCTATCATCTAGGGTTGTCGAGGAAGGCAGAACGACCTTCCAACCAAGTAGACTCTACATTTGAACTTTTGATAGTCCGTTTATTTTGTTGACATGATCAACAAATTTGTTAAGATTTGAAAATATTCATCTCAATGGTGGGAATGTTTTGGTCACGAATGCAAAAATCTTAGGTGGATGGCGATACGCATTTTGACCCAACTCATCCGCCTGTGAGCGTAATTGGAGTGTTTTTGAACACACACATTCCAAGAAACGCAGCCGTCTGACACAAAAATGGATGAATGACTTGGTGTTTGTTCACCTTAACCTTCGCTTGAAGCTGAAGAAAGCTCAAGGTAGGAGTTTTACTATCTTGCACTCAATTCAAGATGTTTTCATTGTGTTTTTCATTTGTAGGCAAAGAATAATTTCTGCATGGAAAAAAACAAGAAGTATTGAGTCTGAATGGATTGCTGCGCCTCAAAGTTATGATGATGATGATGATTATGTTGTTGATGATGATGATGATTATGTTGTTGAGCCTAAAGATCTTGTCATCATGTAAGAGGCCAACGTTTCTCAAAGTATTGTTGAAGGAGTTAGGTTAGGGACTTTCCAAGGAGAAGCATCAGCAAGGCCTCGTGCCCTCTAGCATTGTCATTGGCTACTTTAAGTTTTTGGAACATTGTAGTTAATTTATAGGTTGACTTTGTAAAAAGTCACAAACTATATTGTAATTGACATTTTGACAATTGTCTCCATCTAGTTATCTTTTATGCTATTGTGGGTATGTTTTGTTCAATTAAATCAGCGACATCTAGATTCTATAAAAATGATGAAAATCTCTTCTATAATCTACTAGTTGAACTCTAGATTTTATTTGCTCTCAATATATCTATGATGTGGAAATGCACCTTAATTTATAAAAAAAAGTAATTTATGACTGTTTTTTATCAATTTGTTACGTTTTTTTGCAAATCCGATTTTTTCCCGATTAATTCCCCTTTTTTTTCAAAAAATCTTACTCTTTTGGTTTGCCCTTTTTTCCCAAAACAATTTATGCTTCTATGGTATAACCAATAAAAGCATGTCTTAGACCGATGTTGCTGCTCAAAAACTTGGTTTGGCACCTTCAAAAACCTTAACGATTTTGTCGCTCCATCTTGTAGCATTTATTATGTCCATTTGTCTTACAAACACCCATTATTTTTACTTTTACCTTATGGTTTGGAACTTGTTTATAGGGAGTAGGGACAGTTGGGATAAGGATATTTCTATTGCTTGGGAGGATATTGACTTTGGTTTTGTCAATGGATTCACGTGAAATTAAATAAAGCCTGACTTGTCTTATCCATTAAAATTTCATATTTCATATGGAAAGATGGGAACAATGAGATTGTTCAAGGTAACAACAACTTTACTTATCACATTCCTTATTCTTTCGCAGGTAACAACAACTTTCAATATTCAAACTGATGAATATAGGATCCATAAAACTTAAAAAAGAGGATGTCATTCATGCCAAGTGGTGGCCTGAATTTGATTCAAAGGATGATAAAAATGATGTTCAGAATATCTCCATTATTCCTATTAGTTACAATGACAATGCTTAAGATGCCCCTTAATAGATACGATTATAACTCCTTAATGTAAACCTATTACAATTTTAAAAAGAAAAAAAAAAAGAAAAGAAGAAAAATATCGATGACAAAAATACATCAAGAGCTAGTGCTAAAAGTTTATTTAAGTTATAAAGACCATGTCAAAAATATAAATAACTTATAAACATGTAATGCAGCTGTTACGAAAATAGACCAGACGAATAAAAACATTCCATAATTTCTATTTTTTAGAGGGTCAAAATTTTCCTTTCCAAATTGTATCAAACCAGATTTTCCAGCTGCCCCCGGTTACATTTCACTAAATTTATATTTTTCTATCTTGCCTAAAAAAGTTTAGGCAACATTCCACAAATTAATATAACAATACATGAAGTTTTCCAAATATTTTTCATCATAAACAATAATATAATACTTCAAGTATAATGAACTATCACCTACTTCAAAAAAAATAGCACACAAGTGAAGAAATAAAGGAAGTGGATTATAGTTTTAACTAAATCTATAAAACTACTTTGTAAGATTTGATCCAGAGCAAATGCTGCAAACTCTTTGCCATAACAAACAAATCATTTTTTAAAACATCAACTATAACAGTCCATGTCCATTAAAATGTACACCCACATGGAGATAGCACGATTCAAAATCTCGCATTATACAGTTTCTCTTACCTCTCGTTTGAATGGTGGATATCTTCCTAGGCCTCGAGTTGATGATGCAGCTGTAGACACTATGTCAATGAGTACACGATGCACCTATTTCATAAGAAATTCAAACAATTGATTTAGAATCTGCGTTTTATATGGGAATCAAAAAAGAAAGATCTTCTAAGACATCCCTGAATACCAAAGCAACTCAAAAATCTGCACGCCCTCCAGTTCAATTATTAAAAAAAGTCTACAGCCTACTTGATAACTCTTCTAAAAAATCTAAGATTTTTGCAAATTCAAATTTTGAAAAAAAAAAGTTTTTGGATTTCCTAAATTAATATCAACTTAGCTTCCATGTAGCAGTAGAAACTTTGATCTCAAATTCAGCTTAAATAAAGTCAATGGAAATTTATTAGTATCTGAGACTTGAACGAGACCTCATCAACACACATTCGTGCAGGTTCCTTTGCTAGCTCCAGAACTCCCTTTATAAGAGCCCTTAAACCTTTTTCAGGGGATATAAGATATGGTTGGTAACCATCTGCTTCTAAAACAATCTAATACATATAGAAGGACTAAATGTCAGTTCGTTTATAGATTTTCATGCATCTTATTACAAAAATGTATATATTTTCTCCAAGAAAATTAACAAAAGAGATTTTGTAAACTACCCAAAAAAGATGCATTACCTTTTTCACATTCATGATATCGAAATGTCTATCTAAAGGTAGCTGTTTGATCCTGTTTGGAAAATTTCCCTCAAAACATGCTACCACTTTCCAACCCCCACCCTGTTGAACAGAACATTAAAAGAAAAAAACAAGGTGGTTAATGATACCAAAATAGCTTTGATTTGGGAAACTTTCCCCAAAAGTGGTTTCTGTAATATTTTTTTAAGAAATATTTCATTACACTCCAAATATTAAGATAAGAGTTGAAAAAATATTTAGAAATGATCTACAACAAATATGTTCTTAAATTGATCAAACCCACACCTTCCTCTTCTGCGCAATAGGTTTATTGTTTACCCTAACAATAATGAAGTGAACTTCAACTTCTCAAGCTGTACACATCTTTTATCACTTATAAATGGCAAAGTTTAAACTGTGATAATGTCCGTAGCTCTTTAATTATAAAATTTGATTGAAGGTTAAAGATTAACAGAATTAATAATAACAAGAGAGAGAGAAACATCTGCCAAGCCTGATCAAACTGTACAACCATGTCTATTGCAATCCTTGTCTCATTTAGTAGAAGACTCAACTGATATTAATTGGAGACAAGATTAGTATGAAATTTCTCGGATGGCCATTAGAATCAGGAGGCAATTACTCTGCCAAAATGAATAAGCCAAGATCACTAGGTTTAGATGATAGCAGCTGTCTACAACTTACCAGCATGTTTAAGATCAAGATTTGCATCTAATCCCTAACACACTCAGCTAAGCCCATTTAAAGCCCTCTTCCACACATATAAACTATCAAATTCCAGGAGATTGATCATGCTCCAAAACTAGTATTGAGATAGACAACTCATTTTTGTGTCACAAAGATAACTATTCACAGTATAGAACAACCTGGTTGTGTAATAAGTAATCATCTAGCTGAACCAACACTGTTAACAACCTTAATTATTTGATGCCAACTTGGAAGCATCCAGGTACAGGAACTTTACCCATTGTTTTATTTCTTGGAAACCACACAGAATGGTCTCTTCTGAATTATAGCTTGTTATTTACATAATTGGAAAACTTATACACAAATTATAAAAAGAACAGATGATAGCAGCTTTTTTCGTGACTGACAAGGTTGTTTCACTTCACATGTTAGCATGGAATCAATCAAGAAGCTCTCCAAGGCATCATGCCAGCCACTCCAATTTTTTAAATTCTAGTTAAAAAGAATAACTTCAATCCATTCAAATAATAATTTTACTAGTCTATCCCTAAAACTATCTAAACATAGACAGGATGCACAGTCAGATATTACTGGATAAGCTCCTTATAGAATGCATGCTGGAAAAGACATGCAAAAATGACTTCTTTGTATTTACAGTATTTATTACAAAAGTACCACATACAGCAAATTCCATTTATCCAATAAAAAGAGATTGAGAGTTGCATACTCTTTAATCAAATAAAAAAAATCAACAGTTAGAAAAAAAAAATTGCCAACTAGTAATATGGTTAGGAAAGAACAAAGCAACCAAAAGCACAGAACACAAAAAGAAAACAATAAGATTAAAGATGAGCAATATGAAGCCAACAGTCAAAAACTTAAAAGAAAAAAAAAAGGTTTACGGTAACCACACAAAAACCGAATTATGTGTGTTTAAAAGAATTTATGATTCTCCATTGACCAGGTTTGTTAGAAGGGCAAAGACTTTGTATTTTGCTACTACCTTAGAGAAATTTATAAAGGATACGGATATAATCTGAATCATTATATCAAATTTCAAACCATCACTAATGGAATGGAATTAAATTCGCATCTACAGTAGTAATTATAAAGGGCAAGCAAATTCTAAGAGTTAATCTTTCTAATTTGAACATTCATGTACCTCCCCTGTGGCAATGTGTTGAAGAAATTTATCTTCAAATTCTCGACATAGTTCCAATGCAATAGCCCGAGTTCCTTCAGCACTTTGAACCAATTGCTCGCCAAGCCTTACTAACTCGTCTTCAACAACTTGTGATCTACCCTCCAACCTACACAATTTATGATCACATTTGTCAAGTTTTTTTCAAATATTATGTAATTGACTCTGACCAAATTAAATTTCAATACCTTAAATAATTTTCATGCAAAAACTTCCCAACTAAAATATTATTTTTCTTATAATCCTCTAAAGCACAATATCCCCATGGACTTTGATGATATATTCGATGACTGAAAACCACCAGTAGCATCATTTATTTATAAATCTATCAAAATGCTTGGTAAGAAGAAATCTGTAACTCACAAAGGAATTTGAGCTCATGTACATGGCAAACAAATGAAAAGCCTAAAATAATACGGAACACTCAAGAATACAGACCAAGGAACAATCAATGCTTCGTCACTAATTTCAACCTCTAGTACTAATAGAAGTAAAATCTTTTAGAGATGCAACCAGATACATCTTGCATCAGAAATCAACTATAGTTCTAATACAACTTCACCATCAAATATTGCATTGTCCAAACTACAAACACACCTCACTAACATAAGGTTCACTTAACATTGGCATCCATTACACAATAATAAGGTTAGTAGTCTTGTTGAAAGATCAACAAAGACAACTTTGCCATTGACCAATATCATATATTGACTAATACATCTCCATTAAAAGTTACCCTCATATCTATATGCTACCAATATAGTAGCAGCTAATACTTCCAAAATTATTAAGAACAATTAATAAGAAATATATTTGAGTACCATACTGTTGCAAAACCTATTTTAAACAAAGATAGCATCAAATGGATCAGCGTAACAAACACACCCTGAGAGAATGCTAGGCAGCCTTAATTTCATTCTCTTACGAATCTGTCGAGCAAGTGTTTCAACCAAAGCTATCCTGCCAAGCTTTGACTGTGGAGCCCCAGGCAAAATTGCCTTCAGACTCTCACTCTCTGCCCTCCAAGCAGTTTCCAGTGAGCTTTCACCCCCTACAGACCCTGATTGTGCTGAAGCAATAGCTACAGATTGTCCAATTAAAGCTACCCAGGGTATATCTTGAGTAGTGCGCGGCCCCTGGCCCAACAGCAGTGCTTGAACAGCAGCAAGGCTTTTCTGGTCAGAGGCCGCTTGATCTATCTTACTAATAACACCAATGGTTCGCGTACCTGAAAATTCAAATGATTAAGGAAAAAGTAAGGAAATAAGAATACCACAAACATTGTCTGCTGCTGCATCTTCCATTTCAACTTAAAGTACAAATGAGGCATACAGACCATCAGGATCAAATTCAAGAGCCATTTTAAGAGCACGGGATGAAGAAATTTCTGGTGCCTGTGATGCAGGAACTACCACCAATAGAACTGCATCATTGTGTTCAGCAACATTACTTATCTGCATCCAAAAGGATTATTTCAAAATGATTACTTAAGCAAAATGCAACAAATAACCTCATCTAATAATTGAAATTAATGTCAAAGACTAATCGTGGGAGAAAGCATCCTTGCTGCTAATTTTGACCAAGTAAAAAATCAATAAACTCCAAAGAACTAATACAACAGACCAAGGAATCATCTGCAACGCGTTGATCAAGACCTGGCAAATCAATTAGCTTCAATGGGGGTGCTGCAAGATACAAATCAAAAAACAAACATCTCAAGTCTTCAACCATTTAAAAAAACATAGATAATAATTACCAGTTCTGTTAACTTTGAATTTAAAATTATAAATTTAAGTAACATTAAAATTAATACTACTAATCACCCCAGTCAGGCTATTTTCTGATGATTTCACTATTAGTACAATGAAGTATTTCATCCAAACTATCTTTGAATTGACTAAAAAACATTGTGCACAAATCATAGACCTCAGATTGCCAAAAAGATTGCAGTCAAATGATGATGCTTTGGGATCTTAAGTGGTTAAAAGTAAAACACATGTTTCTATTATGAAAAACAAGTCTGCAAACTGCATACTCCAGGAGTTAAATACTGTCTTAAGACAAGACAAAAATCCAGCCAACCTTGATGGCCCACGCGCACAGCATATCCACCAAGTCCAAGTGCAAAGCATAAGCTGCAATTTAACAAAGTACATATCCCTAGGACATAACATCTGTTGCAAAGACAACCAACTTCAGGCTTGTTTTACAATAGCTGGTCAACACCAACCATTATTTTCTTTGAAATAACATTTTTTGCCCAATACTTTGCATCTATAAATTTGTAGAGCTTCCAATATTTGCAGCAATGGCACATAAGACAAGTCCAATGAGTTGGGCTCAAATGGTAAACCATTGGGGTCCTAATGGTGACTGTGTTTATACCCCAAGACATTTTTTTCAAGTTGGAACCATGCAATGTTAAAGTTAAATGTTGAATCAGATAAACAACCACATTAATTTCCGAGTCCAAGACGCCAGTTGCAAGTCTAGGTTGAATTTCATAGAAGGGATACCCCTAAGACATGGCATCCGAACCAAAGGACATCACATGAGGGGATATTGAACATATCAAAAAGCAACAGTGTACAAAAGACAGAATAGTGTCAGTTAGAGAGCCGGTATAGGATACAGCTTAGACATTAGACCTGGATCAGAATCAATATGGCATAACAGACATGGGCATAGGATCATCCCCACCACTTGATAATAAACATGGGCATAGTATCATATCCCCGCCCACAACTACGATTATACCAATAAGTCCCTCAACTCTCTAGGCTATTATAAGGGAGACGGCCACCAAATGATAGTGGCAATTAATGGGCAGTTAATCAGCCACATGTAGAGTGGCTGAATCCATTGCAATAGGTAAAATGGGATCCTCCACCAACAGCTGGATGGATTACATGTGTGTGTGACTGATAATGATTGAAATGTTAATCTACCATATGATTACAGCTATGTTGCCGATTCGGGTGCGGATGCAGATGCGAGAAACGGGTGCGCAGCTGCGTGAAATTTTTTTGGGGGGGATGCAAATGCGTTTGGATGTGTTTATATATATATATATACATATTTTTAAAATATATATATTTATACTATATATTATTATCAAAGAAATACTATATATATATATATATATATATATATATATACTCTATTATACATATTTTTAAAATATATATATTTATACTATATATTATTATCAAAGAAATACTATATATTACTATATATTATATATTATAAGTATACCATATCTATATATATATATATGTTAATTACTAAATCTTATTACCTTGGATCAAATTTATACCAGTTTCTGACCTGACTCGAAATACAAGTCAATGATTTGTCATGCTTGCCGTAATCGATATTGTCATCAGTATCATTGATATTTAACTCCAATAATGTTCGGATTTAATATTGCAGGGGATATTGAAGTTCATGAATCCAGAGATAAAGAGCAAATATGTCTGAAAAAATAAATACTCCCATAATAACTTGTCTTCTCACATGCCACTGCGAATGATGGTATTTTACCGACTCGTGATTTGGCTTAGTGATTCCCACATATGATTTTCGGCACTGACATTTTGTAAACAAGAGATTTCAGCTGCCAGGGATGCGCTTCCAGCCGGCATCCACAGGGCATCTGAGCCGGAACCAGCATCCGCTCCCGTATCCAACATATACCCAGGCGCATCGGTATCTTAGGATTACAGCAGCAGCTAATATGTTTTACATATTTACTTACCCTTAAAGAGTAATAAATATTGTTATGGTATTTTAAGCTGGTACACATCAGCAATCTACAATATTTTTAAGACTCTAGGAAGTTGCCAATATGCTATCCCAATTCCAAACAGCAAGAAATAAGCTAATATTTTCAATTTCTGTAATTAAAACAAGCGACCATTTTCATTTCAGGACTAACAAATACTTTCAAATGATCAAATTAAATTTTTAATAGTTCCTAATCTTTCTGTAAACTTTGCTGAGTATCGAACAAGGCCATCAAGGATTACACATTAGAGCATTCTATCATTTCTACAATGTTAAATAGCTGTCATTTTGACATTTATAATAATGATGGGTATGACACTGACAGACATTTATACTTTATAGTCTTCTTACTGGTGTCATTGGGATCCACGTTCAGACACAACAATAAAAAATTAAAATGACAACAGAAGGCTACATTCTGCCTGGAGAAATCAGATTTGTCCCATTAGACTGCTACAACTCTTAAAGCCAATATCTTCTTTTCCAATTCTTTTGTTTGATTGTTTCTATTAGTTTCCAGAAAAATCATTTCAATACCATTTTTGTTAATATTTTAAGGGCATCTTTTACTAGCAGTACAATGTAAACTTATTGCTACTTTAAAATCCACCTTATATAATTTCTGGTGGGTGGATGGGGATGGGGGTCAGTGGGTTTTCTTGAAAGCCCAACAAGTAATTTACGCTGTTCTATTTGGAATGTAAATTAGTGCAACAGATGTAGGCACTTTTACCATTTAAACACAGATTGCAAAATCTCAGATTATATAACTAATTCAAAATATCTAAGCATCACATTGAAGACTACGGTTTCAAGTCAAAACTTAGAGCCATGTAAAACAACCACGTTTCTAATTAGGATTATTCAATCATGCTGACTAGGATAAAACTTCAACTCCAGCTTCTAGTTTCTGGCACTCATCTTTTAACTGGGAGACAAATACAAGTGACAACTACTAAGAAGAACAGTCACCTTCAGCTGGCAAAATATTAACTTCTTTCAAAATCAATGGAAAATAAGCCAAATATCAAAAATATTGCATATTCATGCTCAGTCTAACACTAACAAATCTTGATCAATCTCACATGGCACAGCTGAGCAGTGTTGAAACTGAAATCAAAAAGACAGTTACACCCTTAATAATACCCTCCACTTCCATACAAAAATGCATATTATAATAAGTAACATACATGTGCTTGTGCGAAGCTTCATTGGTGGTATTCCTAGCCCTTTACTCAGCTTGTCTTGAAGTGAATGCCGAAGTGAGCCTGATAAAAAAACAAAAACAGGCAATTTCTTAGAAATGAGTAGTTGTGATGAGACAACACATAATTTCTCTTAACAGATAAAGAAAGGATAAACTAGTATAGATATCTTAAAATCGTCTGTCTAAAGAAATGCCAATAGATATTAAATGGAACTATTTTAATTATCATAGAATTATTTATTTTATTTTAAATTATTGTTGATACATACAAAGATGTTGTTTTATTGTATCTACAATTTTTTATTCAAATAAAAAATTTATTATTTACATCTAATTTTTTACATTTATAATTAACACTTTTCCTTATTTAAAATATATTAAAAATTAAAATTTTATAAAATATATTTTTTTATTTTTTAAATGAACTAATGATTCTTAATGTCTACTAATTATTTGAAAACTATATATATTTAAAATTTAACCTTCTTATCATTCCCTAAAAAAAATTAATATTTATACTTTTACCTAAAACCTATTAATTTTGATGAGGACAATATCTTTTGTTTTTTATGTTTATTTTGGAAATAATATGTTTGTAATCAATATTACTATTTTGACACGTAAATCATTGTAAATTTAATGTAACATTAACATGCTTATGGCACCCCTTGCTGCAATTGTAAAATGCCTATCGGCGTTAACAACTACAAGACCAGCATTTATATTAAGATAAATTGAGGAAAGAAAAGGAATTGACTAACAAATGTTAAAAAAACAGCAAGCAAGAAGATCCAAAATTTATGTAACCTTTAAGCAAAAATTACAATCACAAGCACATATAAATTTAAAATGCCATCAATTATTCAATACAAAATGCAAGAGATCATATGTTAATTCAAGCTAACGATATAACAGGAATTAAAACACTTCACATATCGAGGTACCCATAACATTTCTTATTGTATTTAATTCTTAGAGACTGTTGCCAGAGGCATTCTGTATCGAAGACACCATATATTGATAATAATTTTTGCAAAGCAAAGAAAATATATTTGACTATATAATGAGGAAAAACTACTCACTGGCCGAAACTGGCTGAGTCTTGTTCTCAATTTGAAGGAATATAGCCCTGCTGCTGATACTGCTATCTCGTTGTAAATCAATAATAATAGGTGCGCGAGTTGCTCCATTTTCTCCTGTTGGCTGCCACATAGAGATAAATGAAATGTAGTAAGGCCATGTAAATTAATCAAATTGGGGAAAAAGCTAAACCTATTCTCATTTAAATTTGGCATCACACTCATTTTGAAGTAATGATAAAAAAGAAAGAGATATAATGTGTACCAGCAAAGGATGTCCAATCAGACTGTTCAATACTGCTGATTTTCCAGCACCCTGTAGTAAACAATGGTCGACTTGAATCACTATGCTTGCAAACAATTGTAATTAAATAGACATAAAAGTAAGAATGACAAATTGGTCTGGATGCCAATGACAATAAAAAGTGCTGAATAGGATTATCATACATCCTGAAATTGATTGATTATAAAGAAATGTGCATATTTCTCAACCTCGTATCGCAAATAAATTACAGGAAAACAACAGCGTCAAGAATATCAAAAAAAAAAAATTGGCACATAACACTCTAGATTTGATTCACTGCAGAATGCTTGGCCTGTCAACAGGGGAATCTAGATATGAAATGTTCCAAGGCGAATGTCTCCATTGGACACTAATAATAGCAATTAATAATAGATCAAATGCTTTGACAATGAAAAATTTATGACCAGAAAAAAATCCATTCAATAAAATCTTAAATGAAGTTACGAAAATTTTAAAAAATTATTGTTATATCCACCAATGGGTTTTGGGAGTTAAGGACTGATAAGTTTCACAGCCTCAAAGTTCCATTCTCACAGATCCCTAGATAGCTCAAAGAGCACACCCAGCAGTATGAGTCAAACTTGTCATTGTGAACCACATCAGACACTCTCTGGCATTGTGGGCCCCAGTCCACCCCATGTATTCTTAGTTCTGCCGTATGATTTAGTTTTACTATTAAATTTCTACCAAAGGGAATGTGGCATACTGGGGTCCAAGTAAATTTCAAATTTGTAAACAAAATAATTCACTCCCCTTGGACCTTCACTAGCATGTGTTCCAAAACACATGAGTACCGAGCCCCAATTTGTGTTCCAATGGTTGTGCAATCTACTAAAATGCCTCATTTATTAACAAAAAAAAGACATTTGACAGAGAACTTACCATGGTGCTATTGGTTTAAAACTTAAACAACAAGAATGAAAACAATTCAAAGATGTTGATCTGTTTGCACTTTTGCACTTCAGATAAAACAGACACTCCTATGGAAATATGGCATTTGCTAGTCGATTGATTCAGTAACGACCAGTTTGTTGAAACTTAACAGTGACTCCATGGAAGCAACAAAATGTTTCCACTTGAGACAAAAATATTATATGATTTGGAGTGATGGCAGTACATGATAACAGCATCATGGAAGTTTACACATACAATTCAAACCCATAATCTAGAGAGAGAAGAAAATGGCAAGCTAATTATTTTGTTCACCATCGTAATAAGCTCCACCATCTGGGTCAAATTAGGGCTGGGCACTGGGACACTCACTGGCCCAAACTCCTCTAGATGCGCCCCATTTTATTCTAATGGGCAGATAACATCTCCATCAGAGGATACGCACCATTCAACAAAGCCCAGTCACCCAATGACTTAGGAATTACAACTAATCAAATGTATGAACAACCCAACCAAGCAAATGGTGGTGAGCCCAATTGTCTCAATCTGTTTAATCAGAAAGAGAGTTTGCCCTCCCAATTGGTCATGAAAACAAAGATCATCAGTCAAAATCAAAGCCAATCCACAACAGCCAATCCCATGTGCCATTTGAAAGGATGAATGGCCTAATAATGGATATTAAAAGGCACACATACTGCCCAGCACATCTACTTCCTTCCATAGAGACATGTGCAGAGCAGAAAATTCAGAATTCAAGACTTTGCCAAATGATTAAATTCGTGGTTGCTTTGCATCATATGAGGTTTACAACATCTTGTGGAAAAGAAAACATCAAAGATATCATCCACATCAATGACCACGCAAACACACCAACATCATAAATAAGCCCATCATGTCCATATCAGATAAGTTCTACCAGATCAATTTCTAAACACGAGATCTCCCAAGAAGCAAGAAGACAAAGCACAAGATCTTTAATGATATACCCCCCGACCACAATTCAATTTTCCTACAGAAACCTACCATGGATAAAGGAATTAAAGAAAAAGAAAAAAACATGGACGAAGAATACTCACAACATTGCCGAGGGCCACAACGTTGAGAAAAGTCGACGTCTGGTTTGAGGGTTCCTCCGTGTCTTCCTCATTCAGCAGAGCGGCAGCCTGCTGCATAGACTCTGAAAGTTGGATTAAATTCTCCATCGCCTCCATTTCACTAGAATTCCCCTTCCTCGGATCTGCCACGGATCGAACCCTACGTCTCGCAGATTCCCCCTAGCAACCCCACCTCAAAAGAACCCCCGAACCCTAAAAGTATACCTCTTTAATCCACACCAAAGATGGTTCTACTTAGATCCAGATCCCAACAGCCCTGATTTCGCATCACAGTGGATCTGTAAGACCGTTGTAAAATCCCAGATTCGTTGCAGGCGACGCAACAAAACACTGCCCTACCCGAATCAAAGCTATTTCTGCACCAAAATCGACGGGAAAAACACCGATCCGATACTAATTCCAAGTCAAATACGTTGCTTGTTACAACCAGAGCCTTGGGATGCAGGAAGCGGCGAGGAATCGAAGGCCCTGGTCGGGTTTTGAAACCCTCCAATCCTTTTCCCAGTTTTATTTTTTTGTTGGTCCTCGACTCTTCTGAATACATACAAAAAGGAGGGAGGGGAAATAATGGAGAGGAGGCACAGGGAGGATGGAAATATAAAACCAAAAAAAATTGAAGATGAAAATATGATAAACAGATTCAAAAGGGTGGCTTTATTTTTAAATAAAAGATTTAGGAGGAGCTGCTAAAGGGGTTTCCTAGAGAGTGGAAGAGAGGAAATGTCGGCTTAATTTTGAATTGTTGTTTGAGCTTTTTTTGACATTTTACTGTCATTTCAAGTGTGAAGAAAAATAACCTTTGGGTGGTCCGATTGCTGTTGGCATGGTATATATCTAGTGGTTATTATGTCCTCTTTCAAAAAAGTAGCCTTCCGATAATAATAATAATAATAATAATAATAAGGAATTAGATTTAATGTTGGGTTATCGGAATGGGAAAATGCATAATTTGTATGTATTATTTGCTTTGGGCTTGGTTGTCTTTAATGGAATGGTTATTAAATATTAATAATAATAATGTCATTATGTGAAACTTGGCAAAATAATGTGAATTTACTTTTATTAATTGTAGAGGTTTAGAATTGGTTTTTATTTTTATCCATTTCATGTTATGGGTTGATTTTTTGGGGTAGATTTAATTTCAAAATTGAGTAAATTTAAATTTAAGAATGGATTCAAATTAGACTCATTTCAATTTGTTGTAATGAACTTATTTAAGTGTTAAAATCTATGAATTTGATATTTGTGTGATGTTTGAAAGGATGAAACGTAATTTGTTATGATTATCTAGTTACAAGTCACAAAAGTATTAGAGATTTTATCTTATGACATCAACACTAGCATAATATTAGTATGAGATTATTGGTTAGACGTGGCTTAATGTATTGGATGATCACTTGGTATATCATTGATTGTATTGAAACTATTGAATCAAAAACTAGGGTATGACCAAAGGAGAAGATCCTTATCTAGCAAACTCCCATAGATGTTCCTAAATACCGCTGGTCATTTATCACAAGTTTGTGTATTAAGATGAATAAGAATCTAAAGTTTACAACAATAGATTGAATTTGTGCATAGGGTTCAATTTAGAACACAAAATTTAAACATGTGTGTGTACAAAAATAATCCAAGACATTAGACAACAAATATGCTTATTCAATAATAGTCATGTAACGAGTTTACATAGTTCTAACATGAGGAAGAATCATCTTGTATCGTTTACTATAACCAAATAAACGTTAAATATAAAGCTTTCATTTTATTTTATTAATTTTGGTGAGCACTTATTAACATATTTTAGTAGCATTGTTAGTCTTAACTCTATAAAGAGATAGGTTGTATTTATTTATTTATGGTGTTTAATTAAACTTGTGTAATAATGTAAGGTGAATATAGTTTATTTTACACCTCTTATGGTTTCTTCGCGGTAATATACACTTCTACATTGTGATTTCAAAGATCTATTATTATGATTTTGTACATCTCATTTCAAAGTTGATGAGAGTTTAGATCCACTATTTGTTGTTATTATTGTTACATGTTGATTGGGGTTTGAGATTGCATCATTGGATATCTATTTATCCTTACCCACCCACCCTTTAATTATACTTTATTGTTAGATGATTTCAATATGACTTATATCCAACATTTATCCTTGCTTATGTGCAGTCATATCAAGGATGCTTGTATGCTTTCTATCTTTGTCTCATCTTACTCATTAATCCTTGAGGACGTTGTTTCTTTCTATAACATAGGATCTCCATGCGTCATGCATACATTGGCTTATAATGTATCTCAGTTTTCATCTTTCATACAGTTTGTTAGCACTTTTCCATCCATCTCACAAGATTTTACTTTATTCTCATGCATGGTCTATGTTGATTATACCCCTTGTGCAAGGGATGGTGATGATGTCACCTTGCCTTATTTTGATTCATCTAGACATGTTATTGTGTGTGATAAATTTAAACCTTCTATAATTACTTGTGATGTTGTTAAGCCATCTAGTGGTATTCTTCCTACATATCATGATAGTCTTCTTCTTATATTCTTTGATACTACGTATCATGATTTATGTGCCTTTGATGTTATATCTTGTGGGGAGTATATAGATGGTGATTGTGGGAGCTACTTACTCACATACATGATGATGATGTGCCTTATAATAGCACTTTTGTGTATCTCATATTTATAGTGAAAGAAGAGATTGTGGTGTCTTATATAATGATAGCATACATTATAATAATAGTTGTTAGCTTCAAAAAACTTAGGATGGAACGAAGGAGACTGCAATGGCCAGATGGCCTAAAACCTAAATTTCGGCACCATGAAGGTTTCTCCTACCAGGGCAACACGAGGAGACACTGGCCGCTCAATAATCATGCTAGACAAAACAACAGGAATTCACGGAGAAATTTTCATGCTTGGCAGGATCCGGATAGCAGAAATAGGTTTCTCAATCCCTTTCCTTCCAACAGGATTGGGAAGGGTTCTCAAAAACCTATCATTTTTAAATTCAAGGACCTTGAGCATAAATTTTGGAGAGTCAAGTCGATTGCACGGAAGCTAGGAGTCAAGGAGGTAGGCTCAAACCCAAGCTTTCCTACTATTTCATCTCTGCAAATAGATCATATGGAATGGAGTGATAACATATATTACTTTAGATGCAAAGCATTTGTGATGAAATGGACTAGATCATGGTCGACATATGAAAAAATAAAATACTCAATTTTCAATCATTGTAGCCCGGACTGCACCCTTAAAACTCTCACAAATGGGTTTGTATGGTTCTTTGTCTCACCAAGGAGTTAAAAGAGTTTGTCTTACAATCGGGCCCATATTTCATAGAGGGACATGGGGTTTATGTTAAGATTGGGAACCAAATTTTAATCCCACTGTGGAAACCCTTATAAATATCCCACTGTGGATTAGCCTTAAAAACATCCCCCATGAATACTGGAACATTGTTACTCTAAAACTTATAAGGGGTTCTATGGGAAAATTTGTTGATTGGGAGGAAGCTCTAGATAAGCAAGACTTATCTACCCATATAAAAATTATAATTCTATGGAATGAGATTAAACCACTTCCCAATCTCATTGAACTCAGATTTGATTTGGGGGTTTGGAAACAACATATAGAAAAAAATAAGAGAAGAAGAGGAAGTTGCTAATATCAACGACTTCAGCTTGAATAAAAAAGGCAAGGGTAAAGAGAAGGAGGGGAATGTTGTATGGGAAGAATTGTTGCATGAAATTGACAAGGCCAGAATACCCTTAGAGAGTGAGATAGATTTGGCACAATTGAAGAATACTAGAGTCACAGCTTCGCTTGACACAGAGCTGAACGAACGATCTTTTAACCCTTTTGATTTTATGATGTTTAGAGAGGAAAACTGGGTGGTTGAAAGGAAGGCTAACTCTTGTTGGGGGATACATTTTCACCAACAAGACAAATGAATTCAGAAATACAAATTCAAGATTCACATACGTTGGCTCTAGAAAAGAGTCAAGTAGTGGAGAAGTCAAAATCCACAAAGTCCCCAGAGACTGGGGTGGTTGGGATGGACAACGGGGAGATTAGAGGTGTAACATATGACAAGCGTTGTGAATCTCTGTGTCCCGAAACAATGGATGCTCTAGAAGATTGTATGGGAAGCGACAATTTGGTCAAGGTAAATCTTTAGTCAACACTGAAAGGGGATTTACAAATGATAGATAATAGAAATCTGCATCCCTTTGAGGAGGAGAATGGGTGAGTATGAACCTGCATTTTGGATAGATACTACTGGAACACTAGTTAAAGATATTCCTATCTCACCTATCAAAAACCTAGGAGATTCTTTCGAGGAAGCAAGAGATAGTGGAGGAAACAGTATGGAAAGAAATGCTAACGAGGAATGTGAGGATCATAATGTAGATGATTTTTTGGGACTCTCGGATCAGTAGGGTATTGCGGAGATAAGGAGGATAGAATAGTCTGATTCTTTGATGGATAAAGCAAAAGTGGGGGAGAAGAAGAAAAGGGGAGAAAGCACCCTCAAAATGCAACTTGCCAAGGCTGGCTGTACAAGCGGCCAAAGAAAATTGAGATTGGGAAAAGGCCAAGCCTTTTCTCGAGAGCAATGAAGCTCCTTTCATGGAATGGCAGGGGATGCAATGCCCCTGACAAAGGTCGCACGATCAAGCATTGTCTTGATCAGGCAAAACCGAAGATAGTCTTTTTACAAGAAAGTAAACTCAAGAATGAGGAGTGTGCTCAGTTTAATTAGAAATTTTCTAGGTGGAAATGTTCCTTTGTAGAGGCTATGGGTGCCTCGGGGGGATTGGGGATCCTATGGAATGATTCCAATATCTCTCTCGCTATAATGCAGAAGGGCAGATTTTGGATGTGGGCCAAGGCTGGCTCAAAATAATTGTTGTCTAGGATAAATATTATCAATATTTATGGGCCAAACAATCCTAGGCTCAAACAAATAACATGGGAAGAAATTTCAAATATCTTACGTGCTTACCCTGAAGAGTTATTTTTGATTTGGGGGATTTTAATGTTGTCGTGAGACTAGAAGACAAATGGGGTGGCATGGGATGGGCTGGACAAAGTCAAAGAGATTTTTGCAATTTCATTATGGATAATGGTATAGTGGAACTGGAACTTAGGGGTGGTTATTTTAGATGGACTTATAGGAGACTATATTTTAATTAACATTGTTGAAAAGCTTGACATATTTCTAATTTATGGGGATTGGGCCTTAACAAATTGGATATGTAATGCATAGATCCTCCCATTCACTGGATCAGACCACTTCCCTATATGTCTGAGGATACATGATGACTCTTCTCCTAATAGATGTCCCTTTAAATTTGAAGCAATGTGGCTCAAATCCGAAGGCTTTGATGAAATGATGAAATACTGGTGGACTCGTGCTCCTACAAGGGCTGGGAATAAGGCATTCTTATTTGGTAAAATTTTATAATATATAAAGGAAAGGATGAAAATGTGGAATAGAGAATGCTTTAAAAACATTTTTGTTGAAAAGCACAGGGTGGAAGGGGAACTAAAAATCCTAAATGAGAAAGTCATAACCCAAGGAATGACAAATGCATAATTCACAGAGGAGTAGAGTCTAGTGGAGGAATACTCTGAAATATTAGCAAGGGAGGAAATATTTTGGAGACAAAAATCAAGGAAACTCTGGCTAAAGGATGGAGACCATAATACTAAATTTTTCCACAATTCAGCTAAAGTGAAAAGAGTTGCAAACATAATATTCTCTATCAAAGATCAAAATGGACAATCATTGGAATCAGGAAAGGAAATCAATGAGGAAGCTATTAGATATTTTTCTTTTAAAAATTGTGAAAAAAGACAGCAGGATGATAACTCTGAGGAAATACTGAACACCATCCCAAACTGCATTAGTGAGGCACAAAATGCATTCCTAGTGGTGCCTACAACATTGGGAGAGATTAAACATGCTCTCTTTGGCATGGGAGGTGACAAATCGCCTGGCCTGGATGGATTTACTGCATTGTTTTACCAACACTTATGAAAATTAGTGGGTGAGGAAATATGGGAGGTGGTGGAAGAAACCCGTTGTGGGGGGTTTATCTTGAAAGATTTCAATAATAGTCTTATAGCCCTTATTCCTACAAACGAGGTAATCTCAAGATTTAATGACTTTCATCCTATTGCCTTATACAACACAATCCATAAGATAATATCCAAAGTTATAGCCAATAGACTCAAACAAGTTCTAGATAGTGTTATCTCAAAGGAATAGAGTGGTTTTTCCCCAGATAGATATATTTTTGAAGGAACAATAATAGCCCATGAAGCTATTTAGGATAGCAAAGACAGAAAGAATGATGGTAAATCTAGACATTAGGAAAGCTTATGATGAAGTTGACGTGGATTTTCTTTTAAAAGTTATGGAGAAGTTTGGATTTGCTAAAGAATGGATCTCTTGGATTGGAAGTTGCTTATCCAGTGTTAGAATCTCTATTCTAGTTAATGGAAGTCCACATGGATTCTTTGAAACCTGCAAGGGAATTAGATAGGGTGATCCTATCTCACCTTTTCTCTTTATTATCATGGCAGAAGTTTTGGGCAGATTAATTAAATTTGAGAGGAGGGTTGGATTGTGGCATGGAATCAAAGTGATAGTCGATGAACCCCCATATCTCATCTTCAATTCGTTGATGACACATTCTTAGAAAGGGAAGCCTCTATTAGGGAAGCAAAACTTATGAAATCTCCAGTTGACAAATACAGTTTGGCCTCAGGACAATGAATCAACTGGCTGAAATCAAAGATCTGATTTTTCAACACTTCCTCCCAACACCGAAGGGATATTTTCAAGATTATGGGAATGAGAAAAGGCTCTTTACCTGCAAAATATCTTGGTATTCCACTATTTGGGGGTGCCTATAAAGCAAACCTATGGGCAAATTTAATTTCCACATGTTCAAAAAAATGGCGAGATGGCATGGTAAATGGATTTTATCAGCTGGCAGAATTCTTATGTTGAAAATTGTTATCTTTCCCATGCCAAATTTTCCCATGATGTGCCTAAGAATCCCCTCTTCTTTCATCAATAAAATTAGACAATGCATGATTAAGTTCTTTTGGAATGGAGCCAATCAGGATGATAAAATTCCCTTACTAGCATGGGATAAGATATGCAAACCCAAAGGGGGGGGGGGGGTTGGAATTAGAGATTGGTAGCTTATGAATATTGNTTCTTTCATCAATAAAATTAGACAATGCATGATTAAGTTCTTTTGGAATGGAGCCAATCAGGATGATAAAATTCCCTTACTAGCATGGGATAAGATATGCAAACCCAAAGGGGGGGGGGGTGTTGGAATTAGAGATTGGTAGCTTATGAATATTGCTTTGGGTACCAAACTTGTTTGGTCCATCTACAATCATCCGGAAAGAATGTGGGTTTGGATTCTTAAATCTAAATATCTGCACTCATTTGAAAAATAACATGATCCTCACTACTAGAAATCCTCCTCATGGATCGGCGATGTGGAATTTCATTATCTCATGTAGACATTTAATTACAGAGCACATATCATGGAAAATAGGTCATGTCTAGCAAGCAAAATTTTGGGAGGACTCTTGGAATGGATTCCCAACGTTAAAAGACTCGATGGAGTTTTATTATCTGAGGATGTATTTTGTTAGAAATTGGGGATACAAGGTTTCAAATTATGTAGAATATAAGGAAGGTCTTTATGGCTAGGAATGGGTGTGGAAAATTTCAAATAATGAAGCTTTATCAGATCAGCAAAAAACTACCATGATAGGTGTCTTTGAAGCTAGAAACATAATTTTGAATAATGAGAGTGATCATTTAATATGGTGTGGATCAAAGAGTGGAGATTTTTTGGTCAAACTAGGCTACCAAATTCTAGACATGGTAGATGCAGGAGAACATTGGCCAACAAGACTATGTTGGGGTAATGAATGCCTCCCCAAAGCTATGGTTTTTGCTTGGTTGGCTTCTAGGGGCAGGATTCTTACTCAAGAACAAAGAAAGAGACTGAATTTCATAGGGTCAATGAAATGTGTCTTATGTGGAGAGGCCGAAGAAAGTGTTGATCACCTTTTGGTTCAATGCAATAGTGCAAACCAGTGTTGGGGGATGATTCAACAAAGGCTAGAATGACAGGGTCCCCTCCAAGAAAATTTATGAGATATTTTCCTAAGTTTCCCTTCATCTACTAGAAAATCATGTCTGGTTGGGGTCTAGGATATCTGCCCATCTACGGTTATTTGGGAGATCTGGAAGGGACGGAATAGGAGGATCTTTCTGGATAAGAGTGAAACCTTGGGTAAATTGATGTATAGAATAAATCACTCAATTGAGGAATTGATGACTATCTCTGTAAGAAATAAAGCTTTCAACCACCCCTTCACTAGAAATAATATAAGGATACATAATGTATGGCCAAGCATTAAGATTCGACAACTTGGGAATGTTGAATCCAAGTCCAAAATCTCAATGGCAAAAAATAGTGTTAGATGGAAACAACCAGATTTTGGTTGGATTAAAGTAAAATTTGATGGTGCATCAAGAGGCAACCCGGGTGTGTGAGGGGTTGGGGCAATAGCAAGATATTGGAATGGACATACTTTGGCTTTTTGCACAGAAAGCCTCAGTGAGGAAACTAACAATATGGCAGAAGTAATTTAGTTGCTCTATTAGGAGTAAAAATGAGTCTAAAAATGGGAGTAAAAAAGCTTCATTTGGAATGTGACTCCTCAATTATTTATCTGTTATTATTAAAAAAAAGATTATGGCTTGGCACTTACAATCTCCAATTAACTTAATAATAGACCTAATAAAACAATTTGAAGACTATCAAATATATCATATCAATAGAGGTGGGAATATGGATGCCGACAAACTATCTAATTGGGCCGCAAATTTTGAAAAAGTAGGATATTCTCAATTTGAAAATCTATGTTATTTATTCATTGAGGATTTGGATGTTGGGTTACCACAACCACACCTGTCATGATTGTAAACCATAATGATCAAAGTGGATGATTACGGAGGCTATAGCAATTAATACAAAGTTTTTGAGATGATGGGAAATGTCGGGATTTTCTAAAGGAGGTCTTGTCAATTGTCAAAAAATAGGATGGAGATCTAAAGTTGGATTTTGGCAGCGATCATCGAGGAAGAAAACTTGTGCGGGAGGATATATGGGCTCTTTCATCGAGACAAAGGCCGAATGCTCATCCTATCATAATCAGTGCAGGACACATTTTTTCTATTGCCACACTTAAAAGGAAGTTATCAGGAGTATTATACAAAATATTTTGGTTGCTAGAAATATATGGTGATGCAAGGAAAGGACACTAGGATGAGATATGGTATTTACAGTTATGGTGAGCCTCACAACGTCATCATTGATATAAATGTTAGTTAATTGCCCATATGAGTTAGTGACTAACCACTGTAAAATCATTTTGTTTATTGCTTTCCTCTGTATGTGGATTTCTAATGATATTGATGCACTGTTGCAAGCTGTCCTCTGCATGTGTCTTCTATGTCTATAGGAGTCCCCGACACTATGGAGGCTACTTTTACTTTGAAGCCAAGAGCGCATAAGCAACAGAAAGGCTTTTTTGGTCTTGTCAAGGCAAATAGATTAAGGAAACTATTGTGATGGTCCAGCGAGGAGCTGGAGGAGACGGTCTTCAAAATGCTGGGACCCAAATTCCTAATGGCTATTGACAAAAGCAGACTTAATCTAGACATCACTTCTATGATCCTTGCATGGGCTCTAAAATTAAATGTGGAAAATGATGAAATCCGGGAAGTAATGCATTCTTTGTTTGAGAATGATGTTCTTGGCAAGACGGAAACCTTCCTAGAATGGCCCTGGCCAGGTAGAGGTTTTGACTACTTGAAAGGCATTGCAGATGAAGTCGTGGCTATGGAGGAAGGCTTACTCCCATTTATTCTTTGGTCACGGGGAGTAGATAAAGGAGATTAAAAAATTGAATGGCTGATTGGGTGGGAGAGTATTAAAGTTGCAATCAGAAAATGCCCGACTCACATGAATGCGGGTGGTGTAGCCCTGAACTTGCGAGTTCCTCAGTGAAGGCACTCAGCTAGAGTTGTCAGAAGAATAAGAAGAAATTAACAAAGAGAGTTTTGGCTAGGATAATCTAATTTTGCAGGGGATGTGGGATGTTAAAAATTATGTATTTATTCTGCCCAATGCTACGATGACATTTTTCTGATGGAGAATGCCATGAAAAGTAACCTGTCACACACAATTTAGAGACAGGTCTTTTGAGTAAAATTTTAATGTCAGAGAAATATATAGTTTAAATGCATCTTTTTAATTACTAGAGGTTTATATTATAGAACATAGTTTGGCTCAGCATATCATTTTTTATCAATTGGTGGTGCATTTACCCCACCAGGTATTGTAAAAAGGATACTATAGATTAGAAGATTATGGTTAATATACATGTCAGAACGATATGACCATACTTGAAATGTAACTATCATTGCTATACATTTATAATAAAAAACTTCTACTACCAAGAAAAAAATATTTTGTTAGCTTCTTGTGACACTTTTATTAATGATTTATTATCTTAATGTACTCTATACGATGACATTATTATTCTTAATGAGGAGTTGTCCATTGATGAATTCTATAGTAATAATGATGCAACTTTAGATGTTAAGTCATTTCTATTTATAAATAATTAGTTATCAAATGATGCTAGTTTTATCAAGCAAGTCAATTGGTAAGGCCCTCTTAAATTTCAAACCACTTAGTGGGAAATACCACTGATCACAAGAAAGACCTAACTTATAGGCTAGAATAAACACAAATAAAACATAAGATTGCATAGCTTTCAATAGTAGGGCAAATAATATACAAAATACCCAATCTAAAAAATAATAATATATAATTTAGTGATGCGGGAGCATCCTTGGGTAGTTGGAAATCTTGTATCACCAAAAATATGTAAGAGTTTGGTTTTGGCTTTCAGTAGCAAGCTCAGTTGGAGACCTGAGATTCTTGGTCATTTGGTGGTAGTTCTCGGTTGGGAGGTGTGTTGCTTCAAAAATGAACTTGGTGAATGGGCTTAGTGGGGCTCTGCTCGGTGGTGTTTTTTTCAGTGGTGCTCTGCTCAGTGGTGTTCAGTTCGGTGGTGTCTCTCACCGAGTGGCTTGGCTTTCGGTGTTCTAGTTCATCGACGAGGTTATTTGGATTGGTTGGGTTGGCTAACATGTGCATTTAATTTGGGTCGTGTTCCTCATGATTTGGGTCAATCATTGGAGGTGTGAGGACCTAAATTTGGATTGGTTCTTTCTCTTAGGTGGATTTAATGGTTGTTGCAAGTTGACTGATGGATAACACGTTGGGTGTTGTGTTCTTGAAGTCGACTGTTGTTTTTGGGTTGTTTTATTGTAAAGCTGACTTTTGGCTATGTTGTAGAGAGAGAGAGAGAGAGAGAGTAGTTATGTTTTGGCTTAGGAGACAAGAAGATTGCTTGGTGGCTTGTGAGCTCAAGTTCAGATCTGTCTTGGTGTTCCTACCAGATTGTTGTGTCACAGATCTGAGATAGTGTGGAAGGCATTGATCCTGTGAGATTGTTGTATTTTTTTATGTAATTGGTCATAACTGAGAAGGCCTTACATCTTGGCATGTTGTTTGTAATTGTTTTTTGATAATAATTTAAGTTGGTATTGGTTATATCTTGGTTGGTTTGTTGTTTTCGCTATGGTTTTTGTTTATGAAATTTTTGGGGAAGATTTTGAATGACATCATGCTCTAAAAAATATAACTTTTGTCTACATTTGACATCCTAGGTCAGGGGCAATCCAAAGTATCATCAACCAACATTTTTAAGGTTAGGTTCTAGACATTGTTTTCTCTCTTACCTCCTCTTTCCAAATTTGTATCACATGTCTACATATATGATTTAAGACATTTTGTGTATGTTAATTACTATCAATTTTCTATCTTTAGCCCCAGATCTAGCATTTAACACACACCTTTATGTTAGTGTAATTAAGGTATTTTACCTTGGTTAATCGTCAACTAGGTACTAATTACAGTTTACTTAAGCTTACTTAGGGACAACATATAAGATTTTAGGAGCATTTTCACTTCTTTAGGAGGTATTATCACGTTATCACACCACTTTGTGTGTTGACTCCACCTTTAGTGCACTTATCACTTTATCACTCTGCACCTTTATTGCACATGCTTTAATGCACATTGAAGGATGATATACCTCTAGTGGACATGTGATTCCACCTTGGGTGATTGATAATTCATCTCTTGAATATTATGCAATGAGAAAATGATACTTGACATTGTCTCATTCACTCCTTTGTACTCACCTTGGCTATATAAACAAGGTGTCTCCTATATTTAACACCCAATCCCATTCAAGTTGGTTCTAGTTGAGTCAATCCATTGTATCGATTGTATTGCATTCTTGGTAAGAGTACAATTTATTCTTATCATATTCCTTATCTCTTGTTATTATGATTTCCATTGCCTCTAGATCTTGGGTTGCTACCTTTGTAGTCAAATCTTACAGGGTATCACAGCCTATAGAGTGTCATTATTTTCCATTAGAGAGTTTTGAGTGTATTTTTGGGTAGATTTTGGGGTGGTCAAAATTGGAGCTTGCTAGTGTGAATCAGAGGTTGGGATCACATTGAGGAGGTCCAAAAACCTCAAGATTGATTTTTGTTTCATCTAAATCAGGCACCAAAGGCCAAATTTATAGTCATTTGAAGTTTGGAGGTGCAGTGGTGACTCATGCATCATAATTACATAGGCAATTTTCAAACAACGATGTCTCAATCATCCAAACTCATTTTTTTGAATATTAATTTTATTTGGGGTAGAATTTTGTACTCTATGCAGTAGCGTAAGTGGTTTATGATCTCAGTGCCTGAATTTTTCTAAAAATAACATAATCCCATTTTTGCAACTTCCAAGGCCTTGTTTGGGTTCATACAGTCTCCTTTTTAGGTACAATTTTTTTTGAAAGTGCATATTTTTTTTGTAGTTTATAGTGGTGCAATAGTTATAGTGTTTGTGATCATAAATTGTACTTTCAAATTTTGGCTTATGTTCACAATTGTAAGCATAGACCTTAGTTTGGTATTTTGCATAATGATCTAAATATATTATAGCTTGATTGTGGTAATTGTAATGACTTGAATGGAAAGTCCAATATAGATAAATAAAAAAGAAAAAATAATATTATTTAATAAAGTCTTTTAGTAATATAAAATGTTTTTTAAAACTTTTTTATAAGTCTTTAAAAACAAAATTTTTAATAAATTTGTAAAATTGGGAGCATAATTTTTTGCCCACCTATCATACTTGTTGTAGTGATCGGTCTTCCAACTGACAGTCTGGGGGTTCAGTTACTCCTATTCTTTCTTGGCACGTCAGTCCAATTAGAGGGCATCACCAGCGATCGTTTGCAACACACTTTTGGTGGCATCATTGGGTAAAAGTATGGAGTTGTGTCACACTTGAGGACCATTTTGGTTATTTTGGCTGGAACATGTTTGGCCATACATACATGGCACACACGCAGTGCCATGTGGCATTGATGTAGTAGATGTGTTCCGGCCAAAACCGGTCTAGCCGAAACAGGTCTGGCCGGATCAGTTTCAGCCGGAACCCATAAAACCCATATATACCCTGAAATTTGGTTAGAATGACTAATTTGCACTGGGTGCCTTCTGAGAATTGCGGAGCAGAATAGGAGTACTTCGGCCGAAAATAGGAAGGATTTTTTTGTTTTTTTCAAAATGTTTTTAAGTATTCTTTAGTAAATTAATGTAGTTGTACTATTATTTGGTGTTTTTGTTTTAATTTTGTTATTTTTAATTTTAGAAAATATAAAATATTGTTTTATGTAGATTTAATTTTTTTCAGTTAAGATCATATGTTAGTTACTTAGTTATTAATTTAGTTTTATTACATATGTTTCAAAATAGTAGGAAAATGTTACAAAACAGTAGGAAAATGTTACAAACTAGTAGGAAAATGTTACAAAACAGTAGGAAAATGTTACAAAACATTAGGAAAATGTTATTTAGTTAATTAATTTAGTTTTATTACATATGTTTCAAAACATTAGGAAAATGTTACAAAACATAAAACCAATATGAAACAGAAACATAAATCAACATAAACTCTAACAAATTAACCCTAACATGAAACTGAAACGTAAATCAATATAAACTCTAACAAATTAACCCTAACATGAAACTGAAACATAAATCAACATTAACCCTAACATGAAACCTTAACCATATTGAACCCTAACATGAAACCTTAACCATATTGAACCCTAACATGAAACCCTAACCATATTGAACCCTAACATGAACCCTAAGAAAACCTTAGGAAAATGTTACAAAACACTAGGAAAATGTTACAAGTCATTAGAAAACATTAGTATTACAACGTTAATGTATTAAACATAATATTGTACCCTAACATGTGAAACCCTAATATGAAACAAACATCTTGAACCCTAACATGAAACTGAAACATAAATTTTAACAAGAACCCTAACATGAAACCTTGACCATATTGATCCCTAACATGAAACCAACACATGAAACTGAAACATAAATCAACACAAACCTTAACATGATAAATTGAATTTTTATCTTGAACATACATGTATTTGTGTTTTGTTTTATCTATTTTATGTATCATGACATGACATTAGCTAGAAACTAACATGAAACTGGAACATGTTAACCAACATAAACCCTAACACTAAACAAACATATACATGAACCCTAACCATGTAAACCTAATTTAAAAGTAGATCCTTAAACCCAATTGAGAAATTAACCATAACATGTTCGACCAACGTGAACCCTAACCTTCAACTAGAACACGTACTAGAAACGAACATAAACCCTAACATGTTCAACCAACACATGAACCCTGACCTTCAACTAGAACACTAGAAACCAACATGAACGGGCTAACCATGAATAAATTAAGCCTAAACCTAATTGAGAAATAAACCAAGTTGATCCATGAACTTAACCATTTAACATTAATCTACATTCAACTAGGCTAGTTATAAACCTAGAGACAAAATTGAACCATAACTCAAAACCTCTTTTCGTTTGAAAATATTTGCACATGTATGTATATATGATTTTAAATAATTTTTCTTTCAAATGTATATGCATTCAAGTGTTTTCAAGTTTATTTATTTGTAACACATGTGTTTAAAAACATATAATTAAATTAGAATTGGACCATGTACATGTGCAAAGATCTACATATATTCTTCTTTATGCTTTTGAGCATATAGATCTATTTTTCTATCACATGGCATCGGGTAGAGGGGCATCGCCTATAGATTCTGGAGATGTTGGTGTATACGGGGGTGGTAGTGACTGCTCTTCTCATAGATTTTCTGATTCTAGAGAGGGAAGGGAGTAGTTATTTGCTAGTACCATAGCTCGATTGACATGAGCTATTGAGGTTCTTGATCAGAGGATCCAGTCGTCCACCACCCTCCCTAATATGGATAGGGTGAAGATCATTAGAGAGGACCTGGTTTGTATGATTGACACAGTTCAATCATAAAACCCTTATAATATCATATTTATTGATACATTCTATACTTCTCTCTCCCGCAGTGTTATTGGCATTGTGAAGTATAGACAGGTTGATTCAGAGGTCTCCATCGCTACGGTGAAGATCATGTTTCCTCGTTACCAAGACAAAGGTCAGGTTAGAGGTTATATGACTACTTGATGTGAGGATGACCTTTTTGTACCATTTATATATCCTTGATGGTTGGCTGCTCATCATAGGTGGCCCCAGAAGGATGAGCTTCCACTATATTTCTACAAACAATTGTTTGCAGAATTTCATTTGCATAATGATGTTGATTACACAAATTTTCTCAGTCATGCTGGGAAGGGGAGGGGGAGATTATTAGATAGATTTAGAGGGCCTAATGTCCCAGTGCCCGCTAATAAGTGGGCAAAGGTGGGTCCAAACCTTTTGGTCATACCAAAAGGTTTGGAAATGACAGCTCCAGGACAGTGTACCTGATGACAGGATCAGGACAAATGTATTTTCTAGTATCGCGAGTATTGTGACACAAGTTCATGAGATGTCATCTAATTATTTAGGGAGATACATGTTGTGTTCCCATTTTGGTGTTCCTCCACTTGCATCCTCTAGTGATGATCCATACTAGATAGTAGATATACCATATCCCTTGGAGCTTGCAACTATATCAAATTTGGACCAGTTGCGTCGTACGAGCACATGTTTATCCAGTGATCTACTTTGCGCATATCAGGCTTTATAGATTATCGACGAGGTTCCTCTCAGGGATGTCCCATAATTTATCCCCACCATTCTTAGCAGATCTACTGGATTAGGTTCTTAGGGTACACAGAGACAGGAGGATATTCCTGCACCACCTACATCTCCACAGCAGACTACACCTCACCAATCTATCCAGGCCACTTCATCACGCCTAGTTCATCGACTTTTTACCAGCTTGCTTACAAATGACTAGATTTATCCCTCAGAGGTGTCCTTAAATGAGCAGATTGATCCTAGTGATGTGTCCTTACATAATTTAGAGTTGAACGATATTGGGAGAGCATTACACGCTGCTACAATATATATTTATTTAAATTTTGATGTATTTAAAAAACTTACACATGTACATGTATAAATAATTTGAATTAAAATTTTGATATATATATATATATATACATGTTCTCCAGAGAATTCTGGATAGTATGGAGCGTGGATATGGAGATTTACAGACTCCTGGCGATCCTGTGCATCATGACACGCGGGTAAATTTATATATTTTTTCAAACTTAATTTATCTACGATCATAAGTATTTAATTTATTATACGTGTGTGTATGCATGACACATATATTTCATTTATTGCACACAAAGATCAGGAGGAGGTGGACCATCATCAAGTCATGGATCAGGATATGGTCCTAGTTGAGCACATATGCTATTTTACATATTTCATGTTTCACAGATATATTCTAGTCATTTCATAAACATACATGTTATTTCAGACACATCTATATTCTAGACATTTCATCTACGTGTTATTTCAGACATATACATTTACATGTTACATGTTGGTATGTTATTTCATATTTTAGACATTACATATATACATGTTCATTTTCGTCATTTCATATATGCATGTATGTTATACATGTGAATGAGTTATTTCATATATATATATATATATATATATATGTATGTATGTATGTATGTATGTATGTATGTATGTATGTATGTATGTATGTATATATATATATATACACACACACTCACACACATGTTCATTTTAGACATTACATATTATATGTATGTGAATGAGTTAAATACATGTTACTTTTAGATATTTCATATATGAATGAGTTATTTCATATTTTAGAGTTATTTTTATGTAAGTAACCAATCTATTCAAATTGTCTTAAGGGGATGTCTTAAGGGGGGGTATAAAAAAATACACATCAAAACATAAATCTACAACAACATACATAAAATCTATATAATAAACAACAATTAAAATACAATTAACTAATCTATTCAATTTGTCATGTAAGTAATTTGAAAGGGGATGTATCAAAGCATACACATCAACACATAAATCTATAACAACATACATAAAAGCTCTATAATAAACTCATTGAACCATTAAAATACAATTAACTAATCTATTCAATTTGTCATGTAAGTAATTTAAAGTAATTTTAAAGTGGATGTCTTAAGGGGATGTCTTAAGGGGAAGTATCAAAGCATACACATCAACACATAAATCTATAACAACATACATAAAAGCTATATAATAAACTCATTGAACTATTAAAATACAATTAACCAATCTATTCAATTTGTCATGTAAGTAATTTAAAGTAATTTAAAAGGGGAGGTATCAAAGCATACACATCAACACATAAATCTATAACAACATACATTAAAGCTATATATTAAACCCATTGAACCATCAAAATATACATTATAAAAGAATACACAATTTACCAAGCATGCATAACTATAGAGTTCAGTAGCATATATCCAATATCCAATACATTAAGTAAGAGTTCAAACTGTAGAGTTAAAATATGAAAGTACAAGAGCTACAAAAAGAATTTTATCCTAAAGCTCCTGATACATATAGTCTAGATCCTCTTTGTCTTTTATTATCTCCAAAAGTTTTTCAATTTCTTCAATCGACAACCTCCACTTTTGATTGCCACGTCCTCTTTTTTGCAATGTCTCAAATTGTAACTTTGTTGCTATAACCAAGTGACTGTAATGTAGAACTTTTTGACCAGACATATATTCAATAAATTGAACACCATTTATGTCTATCTTTACTTGCTGATAATCTTTTCCTTCAATAACAACTGAACCGGTCGGATATGACTGTCCATTACCATCTACAATTTCTTTTGGCAATTTTTATTTTGCTTTCATGCATCTTAGTAGATAATAATCTACACTTTCCGCATTGTTAGGATCTGCAACCACAACAAAATTATCACCTATACAAATCCAGATTATAAATTAAATTTAAATAAAAAGCATAATACATTAAATTTAGATAAAATAACATGTACATGTGCACGCACCTGTAACAACTAAATCAAAACACACTCATAATCAACTGCACACACAGGATCATGAATGTTTATGTCAATGTCTTCATCTTCATAAGGAGGCATTTTGATTAACTCCTTCATATCCCATCGTGAAACATATCCATTTGCAATATTCTCACATTGACTCATTGGATTGTCCTCAATGTAGTCATCACAGACCAAATCCAGTGTTGTGAAGCTTTTATCCTAAAAATTCACAATATCTTCAAAATATATTGCAAAACAATGAGCCACATAGCTCCTATCATGAACCTTATCATCGCTGATATAGAAATGAACCTCCTTGATGATAATGTGTTCATTTGGATTGGTACTTTCTACCTCATCCAAATCAAATTGTGCATGTCTATAGGTCACTTGCACAAATATTGCAACTTGCTCAGAATGATAATATTGATCTTGAAGGTCTAATTGAGGGGATAATGTATAGTTCTCAGAGAAATCTACAACTGAAAGAATAGAACCAGGTGGAAAACAATTTTTGGAATCACGAAACTATTTAGCTTGTCATCGTGCACCATGACAATGCTGGATATGTGGATAAAATATAGTACGGAACCTGGTCATAAACTCAAGGTAGGGCAATTCACTCTCCTTCAATACAATTTTTTTGGATTCATCTCCGGTCTTAGTTCAGTATGTCTCATATTCAAATCTCTTCCACAAAACTGGTGTTGCAACATTAATATTCTCAATTTGCAATAGAAATTTATATAAATCTCCACAATCACTGAATGCACTCTTTATACATTGTACTTTGAACTCGTCTGAATCTTTAGATTTCTCACATAAAATAGACTGCACAAATTGTGTCATACTTCCTAGGATGACCATAACTAAATTAAGTACTACCATAACCTTTTTATATGATTGAAAATATAGATGAAACTCAACATTATTTCAGAAACAACGAGTTTCACGTACCTTATTTATGTGTACAAAGCAAGGGTGTAACCTCTCAAATATTCTGACATATTTTCACATCTGAAAATTCTTGCTTGAATGCTTCAAACAATTCACTTTGTGTTGTATCTATAAAATATTTTGGATGTACAGTTTTCATACCAGTCTTTTCATCTTTCATCTGTATAGTATCCCTTCTATTAGAAGAAACACGGGAGTGAGCGGTCCAATATTCAATGACCTGTCTTTTTACATCTTCAGAAATTTTGTCTTTTCAAGGAAGTCTACAAATATTAACCCAATTATTTTAAATATTTTCATCTAACATATTTCTCTTCCTGATATATCTTTGAACAGTTCTTCTAGATACGTTCAGTAAATTAGAAATTACATGTACTAGTTTTCTCTGTGTCAACCTCCTACTAGATAAAGTAGTCATCAATGCTCTACGTGCAACACTTAAATCGGCTCCTCGACTTGAATTGTTAATGTCGTTCAATGCATCTTGCAAATTTTCAACTATTGTTCGATTTACATTGTCTCCTAAGTTTTTCTTGCTATCAACACCTAACAAATCCAAAATAGGAGTCATTTCTTTTTTTCTGAATAACCTAGCAAATAATTGTGCTTTTCCAATCAGACTTTTATTTTGAAAATATTCATCCCCAATCTTTTTGCATTGTCTTTTTATTGTGCTTTCAGGTACCAATTTGTCAGATGAAAATTGACTGAAAAATGAATCCTCATCCATATCCATCAAATTGCCCATGTCAAAAGATATATTTCCACCAATTTGTTCCCCTACTTGAATTGCATCTTCTTGAACTTCAACATGTTCATCTTCATTACGTTTTGTATGACCTTTCATTTTGTCATCCCTTATTCGATCATATTTTCTCGTTTTGTTCCTTTTATTCCCCATTGCACAAATTGTTCAATTGAGAGCTTTGATTCACCTGCATACACAAAACCATATACTCTTGATAAAAAAAAAAAAAAATAATATTGATAAGTTCATAATTTGATATTGAACAATGCTTTAATTAAAAACACAAAAAATCTCAAAAAACTAAAAAAAGAAATAAACTTGCAAATAATACAAACCTCCTTGATAATCTTAATTTGTAGTTGCCCTTTAACGCCCAAAAACATGCCTTTAAAAGAATTTAAAAAATGATTTTATTAAAAAAACATTTTTTAAGTCGCAATAATTGACATTTTTTTTTTTTTAAAAAGCGTGTTTATATATGATCTTTGAGGGTCGCGGTCATCCACGCGACCATGTTTGGTTGGCCTTAGTTTCAGTCGAACCAGTTCCGATCGAACTTGTTCCGGCCGAAACTAGTTCGGCCGAAACTACCTATCTGGCATCCCATGCGACAACCAAACAAGCAAAACATGGGAAATTTGAGAACATGACACTTTAGGGGTTAAATTCTCTATCAAAACTCAACTTGTTTTAAAATCTAAAGATACCCTTTTGTAGAGCTCGGAGTCTAGATTATGGTCATATAATTTTTATAGTGTTTTGATTACATATAATATATAATAAGTTGAAAAAATTTCAAGTAGGTATTTTAAGATTGAAGAACACGCTCGTTCCAAAAAAGAAAAAAATAGCAAATCATGTC
Source organism: Thuja plicata (assembly GCA_018584345.1). Lineage (NCBI taxonomy): Eukaryota > Viridiplantae > Streptophyta > Pinopsida > Cupressales > Cupressaceae > Thuja > Thuja plicata. The sequence continues at coordinate 2,334,912 of MU223146.1, forward strand.
AGAAAAATTTAAAACTTATATTTAACACTAGATGAGAGAGTCTTCTTCAAGAATATATATATATTTTTGTATTTGGTGTAGATTTTCTAGGGAAAATTAGGCGGGAGACAAAAATTGTTAATTTTGGGTAACTCTGACTTTGAATAGTTATAACAGACAAAATATATACCGAAAACCAATCTTTCTTTTTTTCTACACTAGTTGTACATGTCATCTAAAACATATTCTGCAATTAGAGGAAAATAAGATTATTTACATATATTGTGTTGGTGGGAACTAGACCATAGATTTTCAGCATTTTTCAGCAATTAAAAAATGGACTTCAAAAATTAAAAAACTACGTCAATTCTTATTCAAACAAAATTTAAATTTTTTTAGGCATATATTACATCCAATTTTACACATTTCATTAGTTTACATCATTTTCAAATTCTAAACACAAATGCCACTTTTATGTCGTTAAAGTTTAACAGTTTTGCATGTTGCGATCCTCTTCCTTTATAAAAGTGTGACACAGGTTTGTACTTTTACCCCATTATTAGTTTCCAAATTTACATCTATGTTGTATTCTCTTGCATGAGCTATGTTATACACACACTGATATAAAGTGCCATATTTCTTTGTACTTCATCATTGATGGCATATTTGATGCAGTCATCTTGTACTTGTAGATTAGGAATTATCTTACAAGACTTGGTGCATGACTCTAGTTGAGACTTAGAATGTACCAATCTATCATTAGCGAGTATCTAATTGATGCTTGTGCGGGTATCTCCATGCCTCATCTCTATCATCTTAGGGTGAGTGATTCATCATCATTTCTTCATCAACACTGGTACTTAGTTTTATCACACTTTGATATTCTTGGTGCAACATTGACTCTATTTTCTTCCTATGGAGGAGTGTTGGTCATCATCTTAGACCATCTTTGCAAGAGATTTGACATTAGGGGGATTCATAGTCTTTCATATTTTCTCTTATAGGTGGGGAATTTTTCCTCGTTTTAGGTTTTGTTCTTCTCCTTGAGAGCATTATGTGTTTTCATCTTTTTATTGGAGGGAAGTTTTCTCCTACATGTTTTTTCTCTTTCTCTATTTGTGAGAGATTACATTGATCTTATACATTGGTACGTAACATGGCCTAGTATCCGAGACCCATCTTTCATTGTTAGGTTTTGTACATTCTCCCTGAGTTTCACTTAAGAGGGGGTGTTGGTGTAATTGAGGCATTTTACCTTGGGTAATTCTCACTTAGGTACTAATTACACTTTACTTAAGCTTACTTAGCGACCACATAAGAGATTTTAGGAGCATTTCCACTTTAGGTGGTTTTATCATGTTATCACATTCCACTTTATGTGTTTACTCTGACATTAGTTTACTTATCACTTTATCATTATCCACATTTGTTGTACATACTTTATTACACATTAGAGGGTGCTCCACCCTTGTGGACATGTGATTCCACCTTCGGTGAGTGATAAGTTGTATTTTATTACTATGTAATCAGACAATGACACTTGTCATTGTATCATTCACCGTACTCACCTTGGATATATAGTCAAGAGATATCCTATGTACTATCAATCTCATTCAATTTGATTCTAGTTGAGTTCATCTGTTGTATTTATTCTATTGCATTCTTTGTGAGAATATAGTTAATTCTTATCATATGCATTATCTCTTATGATTGTGTTTTATATTGCCTCTAGATCTTGGGTGGCTACCTTCGTAACCAAATCGTATACTTTCAATAGCCCATTTTCAACCCCTAACAACCAAGGAATAATGAATACTGCCCATGTTCAATCGCTTTTTATCAAATTTGAGGTTGAGAAAAGTGGATCCACTCTCCTTCCTAACGTGATTTAGAAGAGGGAAATAGGCCTAGTTTTAAGTTTGCATGCATAAACTAGTGAGCCATGTTCCTTTTTCACCATTACATTTTGGTGTACCATATGTTTCTTACACTTGCATTATTTTTGATTTTCATTTTCAAATTTTATTTATATGCACTTAGATAATTCATATTGGTAATCATTTATGAAATATAGCATTTATGAAATGTTTAATTGATCATTCTATTAGGAAATTGTATTGTGTAGTCATTCCTTTTAGCTTTGCACATGAGTTGCATGATCCTTATTCCTACATCTAATATGTTCACGAGAAGATGCTACAGACTTGTGGCATCCCAAAGTTTAAATAGTAGGGATATAGAGCCTGAGTTGAGTAACATATTCCATGGGAATTTGGGTGAGTCCTCTATGCCCACACAAGGCATATCTAACATTGTGGATAACCATTCTTCCCCCATTTCTCATGATGAGGATGAATATTTAACCTAAGTATCTACTAATAATTTGGGAAAGTTGACACATATCTTGGATAAGCTGCAACAATGGATGAGTTAAGAATACTTAAATAGTGAAGCAATCCCCTTGATTGGAAGATTGAGGGAAAAGATTCAAAGTAATGCTTTGGTGTCTTTTAAGGGATGTTTTAGGTTTAGTTTCATCGCATTTTAGCATACTTCTCTAACACTTGGTTATACTTGAGTACATTATGATGGTTTATTATGGTTATTGTATATATGATATAATGATATATATTACACCTCTAATTGTGTGTGAAATGGTGATCAATCTTGATTAAATGTGATGTTTTGAGGTATTTTGATGTATTTTGTATATCCTCTATTATCTGAGCTAACCAACAGCCGCAAAAACAAAATATGGGATGGTGGACTAATTATTTCTATGAGGAAGACATGGTCAAACCTATAGTTTAAGGGACCTTTTTGATTCACGGTGTCTCTGAACCTGTCCTTTCCACAAATAGTGAGGGTTGAACTAGGTGACTAGTAATGATTGTTCAACCAAGGGAAAAAATTTCATGTTGATTTAGTTGCATTCCCCATGATGCATGGTCATGTTTTGTTTAACATTCCATATTTTTAATTTTGCTTTGGTGCATTTTTTGTTAGCAAATAAGTCAAATTCCTCTAAAGAGTGACAATTGTAATGAAAGCTTTTAAATACACTATTGTTAGTTGCTTCAAGATATCTCTCCTATAAAAAGCATAGAGCTTTGTTGAGAAAAGTTAGTTGATAGTTGATAAAATCATAATATTAGGTTGTGTTTTGATTAGCATTGCAGTTAACTCATTACTATACTTTTGTTATGGTTAATAAAAGGTGGATGGTGATTTTTGTTTAAGAAGAGAACTATGTTAATTTGAGGTTAAGAATCCTCAAGTAAGGGCCACTTGAGGTGATGAAATTCTCCAGTAGTGTATAAGTAGTTAGTTGCATTGTAATTAGTACATTCTTAGTTATACTTGTTAACTATAGTAGTTCATATTTTATTCACTTACTTGATATGATGCATGGTTAATGTAAGTTTGCAAGCTAATCTCTTGTATGGTTAATGTAGGTTCAGGTAGTTAAGATTATTGCGGTAGTCCTTTTTCAAATTACTCAATTTTAGTTAATTATGTTAAACACAAATTATATCACACACAACTACATTTTCTTACTCATAGTCGAAGTTATTTGTGTTAGGCTTAGCATAGAATGCTTTAATATACTTATTTTTAGTTGATTATTATGCTAGATCGATTATGTTGCACATACATTATAGGTTCTATATAAGAAAATACATCCTTGGTAGATAATTAAATGAGTTTCCATTAGGGTTAAAGGTTACTTAATCGAAGATTAGTTGCTTCATTGGGATAGTGTATTGAGCTGTCTACACTTACCAATCATCCTTAATGAAAACCAACCATTTTTAGTCTTGCTTTCGAAGATGGTGTTAAGGCATATAATTTATAGTATAGTATGCTTCTTTGTCATTTTATTTCCATGGCATAGTTATTCTTTTTCCAAATTTATATTTTTAGTTAGCATAACCTTTAGTTAAACACACTCTACTAACAAGCGCAAGAAGACAATTATACATGGCATGCAACAGAGAAGAGACACGCTAAGGAGATTTCTCCCCATTGTGGTAATACAAGGTTTATTGGATCCTAAAGAAGGAGACATAATGGTAGACCAAGAGAACCCTTTTAGGGACTCTGAGGAGGAAGATATTGACCACCAACTATTGGGAAAATGTGTCTCAACCTTGCAGTTACACATGGCAGTAAGTCGTTCATTTAAGCACAAGATTTTTTCCAAATTCTTTTCTGCATGTTCATTTTGGATATATAAGCAAGTCAATAAAGTTTCATGGCAAGATTGTGTTCGGTTATGAAGATATAATTTTTTCAATTTTTCGATGGGGTCATACAAAAATTTCAAACTCAAATCTGAAGGCCCTGGAGACCCCAAAAGGTGTAAAAACTTGTCCAATATATCACTTTGCTATCCCAAGATATAGACCACTTTGAGAGGCTTCCAAAAAGTGGCTCTAATAGAAAATTGGGTACACAGTTTAAAAGTTATGGTCTTCAGAAGTTGGGTCTTCTAAAATAGGAAATGTAAAAATGTATCAAACATGTAAATGAGCTATAAAAGGGAGTTACATGTGTTGGTGTGTGTATTGACACATCATAGGGAATCTTTGATTAGAGATAATATGGGCACCTCTTTTAGGGTGGTTTTAGCCCATGGTTTTGTAATACCATTTGATAGTTTCTTGTATTATATCTCCTATATGGTAGGTGTGTGGGATGGAGGTTGCGTGTAAGAGTATTATAACTTTCTATATACCTTTGGATCTTTGGTCGATGATACTCTTGATAGAATCTTTCTCTACAAGTATATTATAATCTATTTTTTATTATTGAATATTATATTGGGTTGCTTTTGGAGTGTGGGTTTTTTCTCCTGAAAGGGTTTTCCACACATAAATCATTGTGTTGCTTGCACCAACATCATTGTGCAAAAAATATGGTCGATGAAGAAGTTGAGAATCCTGTAGAACCTGTCACCTTTCACTTTCCCATATTAGACCAAGAGTGAGTTGTTTCTCTAAAAAATATACCTCTATCGACTTTGCCTAATTTCTATGGCCTGATAATAGAAGATCCTAATAACTTCCCATTTGAATTTGATGTGCTCTACTGAAGCTATGATTATACAACAAATGCACATAGGTTGAAACTATTTATAGCCACTTTGAAGGATGTTTCTTTAAGGTGGTTCATGGGCCTTTGCAGAAATGCCATCAGAAGCTGGGCAACAGTGAAATAGAAATTCTTGCAGAAGTATCAATATTATTTCAAAGGAGGAGACTCAATAAAGGAAGACATCTTCAAGATTACACAAAAGGAAGATGAACCATAAAAATATCATATAGAGAGGTTTTAGTTCACTCTGAAGAAATATCCACAAAATAGACCTTCCCCTGAATCTCTCAAGCTTTTCTTTTGTGAGGAGTTAGTGATGATTGCATTAATGCATTAAATTTTATGGAAAAAGGTGGTATAACTCAATCAACCTTTATCTCAAAACTACTCAAGGTATATGTGGAAAAAGAATAGAAGTAGTCGACTACTGCCCACATCTAAATCTTCAAATGGTGTATCCACATGGAGCTTAGTAATTTTCTCTCAAATATGAAGGAGGAAATTATAAGGCATATGGCAACACAACTAGATACACCACATATCAAGAATAAGCAAGAGCAAGTACATGCCACACTTACAAAATATTTCCCACATTGTCAGCAAAAGAAGATCTCGTGTCAATGCAAGAAGCTAGCTACCATCACTAAAGAGAAGCCTTCAAATCCAGAGTTTCATGTAGTTAAAGACAATGATGACCAAATTATATTGCTCAATGCAATCCATGACAACCACATCAAGTTACACCTCCCGATCCATTGTCTTATGGCAATACATCATCTGAGTATAATCCAAATGCTTCTAGTTGGAATAATCATATGTGGGGAAATTTTAGTCAGCCATGATAGGGTAATGTGAATACTAATTGGGGATAATAGCAATGGGGATGGTCTCCTTCATCTCCTTTTCATACATCCAATTGTAGTCAATGGTAAGGAGCTCAAAATCCATGGTCTCAACCATGGTGAGGAAACCAACAATGGCCCCAATCTCCTCCATAGTACACATAACAAAAACAAAACTTTAACCAACCACTTGCTTTGATGCCCAATCCTACCCCACAACAACAAGTTATAATGTTGAATCCAAACCACATGTTGCTCTGCAACCAAGATCTCCCCAACTACCTACTCAACCTGCACCCAATTCTAGTATTAAACATGTTCAACAAGCTTATGATAATGACATCACTCAATATCCAATCCATAAATTTGAAATTAGTGATGTCCACCTTCATTTAGGATGGACTCTTGCTGGTTCAAATGCTCCACAAATAACTGAAGTAACTGATGAAGAGCCAGTTAATGGTGCCACTAACCCAGAACCATCCCAACCTCCTGCCGAACAAGAACCTTGGACCAATGAGCCTTATTTTCCTGGAAGATTAGCCACAAAGAAATATCACCCTAAGACAATATTTGATTTCATGGGGCAACTTAAGGATATTTCCATCAAAATTCCACTTATTTAGGTAATAAAAGATGTCCCTATCTATGCCAAAGCTATTAGAGAGTTGTGTCTTAATAAATTGAGAAGGAAAAGGAGAGATCCACACACTTTTCATGTGATATGACATTAGCTGATATTATTTTAGGCACACTCGTTATCCCTAAGTATGTTGATCTTGTCAAACTATTCACACAAATGTAACTCTCATTGAAATTACTCTGATTGACTTAGGAGTGGAAATTAATGCTATGACAAAGGAAACAATGAATATTCTCAAATTGGCTAACATTAGACCTACCTCTACTATGTTGTAGTTAGCTAGTCGATTCACTATCAAGCCTAGGGAAGTTATATAAGATTTATTTATTATAGTAGACTTATGGGAATACCTTGCAGATTTTATTGTACTCCACCCTAAGGCTACCTTGGGTGGGTATCCCCTCATCCTTGGACATCCTTGGTTAGCTAAAATATATGAATTTATTGGTTATCATAATGGTAACATGACCATATCAAATAGGAACAAAACCAAAAATCCAATTCTCTTTCCACTAGCTCAACCACAAGCTGAAGAAGAACAATATATCTGGCCAACTGTAGAAAGTGAAGAACAATATTCTTTGCAAATTTTAAGGATGATTGATTGTCAAGATGAAGATGATGTCTAAGGACATATCATTCAGAATTCTTATGGATTAGGTTAAGAAGAAGAATAGTTCATGATTTGTCTCACATGCTCATTTCATAAGCTAATTTATCACGAGGACGCTTCCATGCCAACAATGATTATGACCTATTAGACTATAACTTGAATGTAACCAATATATATGTTGCCTCTATTATAGAAGCTTCAATCCCAATTGAAGTTATCCAAGGGAAGATGTTGAATATCACTGTTGAACTAGTTCAAGCTCAAAGGGAGGCTTTGTCAACACTATTGCAACAACATACTAAAGCTTTTGCTTGGGATTATGGTGACACGAAAGGAATTGGTCACAAACTGTGCATGTATAGAATTTATATAAATGAAGGATGCAGACTAGTTAAACAACAACAAATAATAATGAATCCACCCTTAAGGGATATTGTCAAGATAGAGTTACAAAAGTTTTTGGACGTTGGAATCATTTATCCTATCTCTGATAGTGATGGGTTTCTACACTAGTAATTTATCCAAAGAAAGGATGCAAGTGGAGAGTTTGTGTGGATTACAAATAGTAGGATGCTTCCACTGGGAAGGATCACTTTACATTGTCATTCATTGACCAAGTATTGGATTCACTCTCCATAAAAAGGTATTTTTCTTTTATAGACGACTTCAATGGCTACAACCAAAATAAAATAGCTCACGAGGATCAAGATAAAACAACTTTTACCTGCCCATGGGGTACATATGCTTATTCAATTCTTCCATTTCATTTATGTAATGCACCAACCACATTTCAAATTGTTGTGCTTAGTATTTTTTCCAATTATGCACATGAAACAATGAAAATTTATATGGACAATTTTACAACTTATGGAGATTATTTCCAAGAAGCATTAGATAATCTAGAAAAGGTATAGCAAATATGTCAAGAAAATAACCTCTCCCTTAGCAATGAATTTTTTTTATGATGATGGAGGAGGGAGTAGTTCTTGATCATTTCATCTCGGCACAAGGAATCTAAGTTGACCTTGAAAAGATATAGATTATCCAAAATACACTAGTGCCTTAGAAGTAGAGGGATGTCTGAATATTCCTTGGTCATGCATTTTACTACCACTACTTCATCAATGATTTTAGTACAATAGAAACTCCATTGTATATTTTTCTTACAAAAGACTCCAAATTTGATTGGACATCTCATTTTTAGACTTTGAATCACTCAAAACAACTGTTATACAAGCACCTATTCTTTGAGATCCTAATTAGAATATTCCATTTCATATACATACAAACACATCTGACTTTGCAAATGGTGTTGTTTTGGGACATAAGGAAGACAATATAGATTATGTTATCTATTATATAAGTAAAAATATGCAAGGAGTTGAGTTGAATTATACAGTTACAAAAAAGGAGACGTTTTTTGTTGTTTATGCTATAAATAAATTTAGACACTGCATATATGGCTATCACATATTTTTTCATACTGATCATGCAACCATTAAGTATCTAATGAATAAACTAATTTTTGTTAGAGTAGTCGAGTATTGCTAATAATTAAATTAGTTAATTATTAGTTCATCTACTCTTAGCTTAAGTTAGACTTAGGAAAGTTTCCTTTTCTGAGTTGTTTCCCTTTTAGGGTTTTGATATCCTTTATAAGGATTGACCGGCTTTCATTTTATAAGGAGATTGTATTATTTTAATCATTGTTAATAGAAGCTTATTTCTGTCACAATGCTTTTTCAGTCTCTGGCCTATCGGCCGCCCTAGCTTTCTCTTTCTGTCTTCATTCTGTTTGTAATAGCTATGCATGCAGGTGTTCTTGGGTAGATTGATATTCATCAATCTTAACATGGTATTAGAGCTTTCCTGCTGTCAGCTGTTCGGTCTTCGGTGAAGCATAGAAGCTTTCAGAGGCTTTTCCAGCTTTTTTCTCTGGTTCTGGGGGGGTCTTGTTTTTCGGATCTGTTTGAGCCGAAACGAACTCCACCATTGCGTCTAGAAGGCCCGGGAGAGTCAAAATCATATAAAATTTTGACCATTTTGGTCACCGGGGCTCTGGGAAAATTTTCTCGGCCTCCTACGGGCCGTACGGACACGGGTTTCAAGGCAGAAGTGGGAAAATATTTTAAAAATATCAAAAAAGTGCTTAAATTTTGGCACAACCGGTGTTTTATTTGGTGCGCCGCCCTCGCGCCGCCAGGGGTGCTCGCGCCACCCTTCTGCTCCTCCCGCGCTCCACCTGCAGCGCGGCCCCATGCCGCTGGCCACCACAGCGGCCCCCGCTGCCACCCCTGCAGCGGCCCCTGCCGCCTCCCGGCCCCGGGCTTTCTCAACCGCGCCGCTCACCTGTCAGCGCCACCCGCGACCGAGCTTCCGCAACCGCCGCCCAAGCGGCGCCTTCTACTCAGCGGTGGCGGGTTTTTTAATACCCCGCGGGCTTTTGCTGTCAGCCCCTGGTCATATGGCCGACCAGCGGCTTAGGGTTAAGCCATCGGAGCACGCCATGCGCCCGGGGGCCAATTTTATTAGCCCCTGGGGCTTCTTTTCAGCCTTTTAGTGCTTTTTGGGGGTACCTGGATGTTTTTCTCTCTATAGGGAGCATACGGGGGTATTTTTCTGACTTCTATATACCGTCGGAAAGCTGTTTCCGAGCACTTTCTGATGGTAGAGGTTAGGGTTTTTGGTTCTACTATTTCAATAGCATTTTTTTCTGTTGAAGTCTGATGTTTTATTTTTCCTTCCGGGAGTCATATCTGGCTCATCCGGACTCCTTTTTCGGCAAACAAGATATCGTCGGAAAGCTGATTCTGTGTACTATTTAGTGGTAGAGGTATTTCTTCCAGATTCTGCTCTAGATTTTCACTCCTCCGAGTTATGTAGTTTATGCCCTCTGGTGGTGTGCTTGGTTCTACAGGTCCGGGGATCTCTTCCTCTGAGTTCATAGTTCACTCTTCTTTCTGACATCTGAGCTTGCATGCTCTTTCTGATGTATTTTTGTTCTGTAAACACACTGAGATAAAGTGCCTTCTTTTGCTTTTCTTGGATCTTGTACACCTGGTTCAGTTTTAGTACTCGCACTGTGTTATAAAGTGCCATGGGGAGATTATGATGCATAGCCTTAGGCGCATCCACTCTTGTCAAGTGAGCGTACCTTCCACGACATTAGCCCATGTAGTATGTGTCGATGACACCGCCCTTTATCCTGTGTTTGTACCTTTGTTGCACTTGGTGTTCCTGGTTCTTCTTTTGTAGTTGTTTCTGGCATCGCATTTCAGTGTTCCTGTCACCTCTCCCAGTTCAGCATTATGGGGGGGTTCACCTGTTGGTTCTATTGCTTCCTGGTTCAATTGATCAGCTCTTCAGACACTTGTCTTCTCTACCTGATCATGCACTTCAGTGGGGGTTCCAGCAGTATCTCCTGACAGAGTTTTCAGACATGCTTCGGAGGAGCTTCTTGCTCTCTTCTTGTTCCTCTCTTTGGGACTTCTTTTGCTTTATGTTTTGGGTACCTGATCAGGCCTAGTTGCCGGGACCCATCTTTCCTGCTTTCTGCAGTAGTTTAGCAGTTTTTTGCTTCTCCCTAAGTTACACTTAAGGGGGGGTGTTAGAGTA
>MU223146.1:2345849-2357983 GCA_018584345.1 Thuja plicata
CTGTCACAATGCTTTTTCAGTCTCTGGCCTATCGGCCGCCCTAGCTTTCTCTTTCTGTCTTCATTCTGTTTGTAATAGCTATGCATGCAGGTGTTCTTGGGTAGATTGATATTCATCAATCTTAACAAGTGGGTGCTTGGTCAGGTGGTTATTATTGTCGCAAAAGCTTGATATCACCATTATGGATAAATCTAGGAAAGCTAATGTAGTAGTTGATTTTCTCTCAATATTACCAAGCGCTTTGCTCGAACCAATGATAGATGATTCATTTCTTGGTGAAAATGTATTTTATTTGGCAATTTTTGACCTGTGGTATGCTGATATAGCAAATTATTTGGTTACAGGTCACACTCCACATTTCTCTAAAAAAAAAAAAAATTCTCAGCGTGCATTTACTTATTCATGGATTGCGAGATATTTATTTTACAGTGGACCTGATCATGTGATGCACAAATTATCAAGAGAATATTAAACATATGATATTATCAAAGTATGCCATGATGAACCTTGTAGGGAGAACTTTGTAGCCAAGCATACAACACTTAAAATTCTAGACACGTGATATTATTGGTCAATTCTCCATAAGGATTCTATTCAATATACAAGGAGATGTGATAGGTGCCAAAGAATGGGCCAACCAACTAAAAGTGATGAGATGCCCCTACAATCGTATCTTGTAGTCACACCATTTGATAAGTGGGGCCTTGATTTTATTGGGCCAATTTAACCCACATTTGATGGAAAATCCTATATATTGGTTTGTACTAATTATTTAACTAAGTGGGTTGAAGTAAAAGCTTTGACAAATGCAAGAGACTAAAAAGATGCTAATTTTTATATGAGGATAGATTTACAAGATATGGTGTTCCAAAGGAGATTTTCATCGATAAAAGACCTCAATTTACATATGATTTAATAGCATAACTAGTGCGTGAGTACCAAATCAGGCATAAAAAGTCTACACCACATCATTCTCACTCAAATAGTCAAGTAGAATTTACTAATAGAGAGATGGAGAATATTCTCAGAAAGACAATACAAATCCATGGGTGAGATTGGGTTGCAAGTTTGTCTGAAGCAGTTTGGGCTTATAAAAGAAGGAAGAGAACATCAGGCTTTACATCCTATGAATTGGTTTATGGTAAAATTGTTTTTTGTTTCCTATTGAATTTGAATTTAAGACACTTTGTACTGTAATGTACATGCACAAATCTAACAACTCAATGCACTTGATAAAATGCAGATGGAAGTTGTTCAATGAACACAACTAGTACAATAACAAAGGACAAAGTGGCATGAAAAATATATAAAATCAAAAGAGTATCATGAGCATGATTATGCTCTTCTTTATTACTCCCACTATCAGGATCACAAAGGGAAATTGTAGTTTATGTGGCTTGAACCCTATCAGATTGAAAATGTCTATCCTAATAGAGCAATCAAGTTAACTACAATAGATCTTGTTTATTTTTCTCTCACGGTCAATGGACATCAGCTTAAGTTATATAAGAAACTATAGAACAAACATGAGTTTCTTGAGCAACTACAAGCACAATTTTCTCCACCCACTTCACTGCCCACCATCGACTTCATTTCAGACCCTGATCCATCTAGCATACCTTCATCATCTCATCCCACTCCATCATCCATATTTATTTATCCACCTTCTATCCTTCTATCCATTCATGATGACCCATTGCCTTCACCTCCTCCACCGCATGTTGTGGAAGAACCACTTGGTTCACCCACATTTACTATGGATCTTTGAATAAACAACATCAATAACATGCACACACACAACACAATTACCATCCATGCCTTTTTAATTTTCAGTTTCTAGTTTCAATAAAACTACATGGACACACAATAATGTAGTTTTGGGACTTGTTATTTACTAACTCATGAGACCTGATTCTAGGCCTATGTCCCATACTCTTAAACGTGCAACATCATCCTATGAAGCTGTCCACATTTAGCACCACTTTTCAAAATTCTTATGTTGCTTTAGGCTTGGCTTCACACCTATCACTATAAGTCACATCACTATATCTTTCTGTAAACATTTCTGACGAAGCACACTGGCGATGTCAAGTACACTATCCTCATCATAACTTTTAAATATCGATTAATTATGATTGATTAGTATCACCACACAAATTACATTTATAATATGTAACATATATTATTACTATTGTGTCTTTTAAATTATTTCCTTCATTTAAGGACAAATTAATATTTAAGTCAGGGAAGGGTGTCATGTGTGTTGAGTCACGTCAATTGTACAAAAGTACCCTTCTGTCTTTTCTATGACTAAGAAAGTTTCCATTTCTAAACTTATGTGTCATCATATTGTAATGTGTTTGAGATTTTATGTGATACCCCATATACTGCTAGTCAGCGGATTGTCAATATAATTATTACATAAAATGAATTTGCATGTGAGTGGATTTAATTCAGTTATGCGTAATTTTAAAATTAAGAAATCAATCCTTCACATAAAACTCATCTTTTCAATATGAGTTTTAAAAAAATAGAAGTTAGCTGTAGACCAGGAGAGCTTTGTGTTGCAGAAGGGTGAATAGTGTGAGGTGTATACACAGAGTAGTTGAGTTTTTTTTCTTAAATTGTAAAGAAAAGGGGTTGTTACAGAATTGTTTAGAAAAAAACCAGAGGAAGCCATGGGTGACAATCCTATTTGTAGGCTACCCATAGACCATACATTGGTGCTTCGAGATGCAAGTAGTCTGTCATTCTTTGAACAAGTTGATTGGATTCACTATTTTATGAGATTGATTTTATATATTTTTGAAATGACAGAACAATTTGTAGCCACTTTTGGGAATAACGAAGCAATTGTTAAGGGGCTAAGAATTGAAGCATCTGAGGCTGCGATATCAGAAGTGTCCGGCCTTCCTTGAATGGGGGAAGAATACCCAACATCTCTAGATGCAGAATCTACAAGGAGATAATTTTCATGACTATGAGAGGAATTTGAGTCTACAACCCAGGATACAAAATACTTATCTTTTCCACTGCTCTAGAGGGAGGTTGTGGGTCATGTAATCAAGTACATAACATGTGATGGTCATTATTCTATATTGTATACATATAATCTCAAATTACCGAGTCATCTAAGATATAATAGACTAGTTAATGTTGTTGAAGACAATTATTCAATTGTGTATTTTCATTGATGTTACACAAATGTATTGATGTTACACAAATGTCTAAACCTAACCGAGAATAGTCAGTGTATGCCGAGCTCTCTCAAGCATTGAAGAAGACTCTAGTATCAGCCAAGTGATTTTTTGTATTAACCGAGCTCAGTTGGTTAATGAAGGAAGTTTTGTATTAACCGAGTTCACTCGGGCAATACAGTAAGTTTGGTTTTAGCCGAGTAATGGTCGGGCATCAAAGGATTACAGTGTTAACTGAGTTATGCATTTAGTGTTAGCTGACTTACAACAGTTTACACTTTATGTTTAATTGGTTAATAGCAGCTGACAAATTTAAGTTTTATTGTTTATTTGGAAGGGTATTCAAGCTGACTTGACAAAGGTTATCATATATATACAAGGTCAAGTTTGGATTGAATATGATGTAGAGTTTTGATATGAAGAGTGAAGGTGAAGTAAGAGGGAATTCTGATTAAGGACAAAATATCCATACCGAACTGCAAAAGAATATTTGATCAGTGAGGATCCAGTTAAAACCAGAATAGAGATCTGAATCTACAAAGCCAGTTGCTTCTTCAATCAGGTCAACTCATTGTTACTCTCTAACAATTGTAGCATTGATCCAAATCTCTTAATAGAGTAGACTTAATAGTCTTTCATAAATCCTCTCACAAGGTGGAATTTCTACATTGAAGTGTTTGAAGACCTCTAACAAGGCTACTCCTAATAGGGTGATTAAATCCTCTAACAAGGTCACGCCTAACAGTGTGTTTTGTAATCTTTAACAGGGTTGGCTCCTAACAAGGCTCACTTCAGAAGAGTGAAAAATAGTAACTAGTTGCAATTAGTGGTTTTACCAAATTGGGTTTCCAAGGTAAATCTTGGTATCATCTGAGTACATGTTATTTTCTTTATGCTTTATGTTTTTTCACTTAATCACTAAAGGTTAATCACATTTAATATCTTAAGATTGCTTTGTTAACTAAGTAACAACATAATATCTTTTATTAACCGAGCAGAGTGATAAGTTTGATTAAGACATCTAAGGGACTTGGATTTGTTTTTGTGGTAACTGATTCACCCCTCCCCTCTTAGTTACTCAACTCATTTCCAACAAATGTTCCAAATTATCTCCATTGTATGTTAACTAGGATTACTATAGAGTATAGGAAAAAGGGTACACAACGTGTGTATTTAATTTTTAAACTAAAAACCTTCATAGAACATTAGTATGATCAATCAATTCAAAAACAAGGTTAAAAACTAGTTAAGCAATTGAATTGAAATAAATCACGAGCATTCTATGAATCTCTAGTTCTAGGGACTTGAATTGTGTTCTCAGCTGCAATTTTGATCCTCAAGTGGCAACCTAGAAAATGAGAATTTAATGCGATGAAATATGCTATGATAAATGATGCAAATTCTATTCTAAATGATCAAAATAAATACAATATGATGCAAATCCTCCATTATGATCTTACTCTGAATGAACTTAAGCTAAATTGTCTATAGTATCAATTCTCTAAATGCACAAGGTAGTATGATAACCTTGCTCTAAAATGACAATGGATGCACAAAATAGCATTATGCAATTACTCTAAATGAAGGTCGATCCTTTTACTCTAATTATGCATCCTATTTATAAGATTTTCCAAGGTGTAGGGGGTGAGTTTGATTAACCATGATCAAGGTATATTTGAGGTTAAGTTTGATGATGTGTCCCCTTTGAATGGACAAGATTCTCTTTTAAGATTAAATGACAAAGATTGCAAAGTATCTTGGTGATCCATGTGCACTTGATTCTCATCTCCCATTGGTTAATTTGATTTTCATTATGTAGTGGTAGATGAGACTTTTTAGGAGGAATTAATTCAAAAGAATTAATTAAATTAGCCATGTATGATTTATGAATGTGTTGGATTTAATTAACTAAAGAACTATATAATCAAATGGTTAATTCAATAACATAGTTAATCAAATTTTAATTTTAATTAATCCAAATGGCTTGAATTTAATTAATATTTGCTTTGACCATTTTTAGGCGTATACATTTTCCCTTCTTTGAATCCATGTGTGAATAATGTTGGTTCAAAGAATAATCTTATGTCTGGTTCCGCTTTTGATGATGATTCGATGATTTGATGTCAAGATGCTGACCCAAGTGATGATAAAATTTTGATATGAATCCCTGATTTGAATTTTGATTGATTTTGATGCCCCAATTTTGATTTTGAAATTTTGACGTTTGATGTCCCTGATTTTGACAATTTCATGTCCTTATGATGATATGCCTCGTTAGGGAATGAATCAAAATTATTGTATGATGCTTAGGTGATTTTTGCAATTTTTATGATTTTTAAATGGTTTTGAATTTCGATATATTTCCTGATTAAGATTTTTATTTCAAATCATGCCCTAGTAAAAATTTTGAACAATTGAGCTCCATATGAAATATTTGGTAAAAAATTACCCCTTTTCAGTTAAAAAATGAGATACATAGGGTAAAATTAACCTTTTTTTTTACTATTCATTTTCACTTTCCCACTGTCTTTTGTGCTCTAGGTGGTTTTTCTCTTCGCGAAGCAAAATGGTTATCCCAATCCAGGAGCATCGATTCGAGAAGGGTAGACGTTTCCAGAGACCATAGGCATATGGACCTTTGGTATGTCTCGAATCCATGCTAGTTTTTTCCTCATTTTTACTTAATTTCATGTCATTTTTAGCAGTAAAAACCCTTTCTTTCGCTGTTTAGTCATTTTACCCATTTTTCGTCGCTAGCAATAGGTGTTCATCACTTTTTCTATCTGTTTCATCACTTCCACTTTGGTTTTTATTTTTGTTGTGCATCGCTTCCATGCACTTTAGTGTCACTTTTGAAGTTTTGTGTCGCATATGCATTTGGTCTCTTTTGCTAAACAAACCACTGCTTTAGAAGTTTGTGCCACATATGCATTTGGTCACTTTTGCTAAAAAAACCTTTGCTTTCACCCAAAAATTGATCTTGATTTTTTTAATGTAAACTTAGATTTTAAATGATTGATTTATCAATTTGGATAATGTTTAGATTAATTGATGAGATTTTGATTATTTTTTGAAGTTAACTTATATGATGTTAGTCAAATCAATTTTGTGGATTTTTTTTAATGCCAATTTGATAGGATAGATTGATTGATGATTTTCCATCCTCAAGATCTAAAGGAATGAAATTCAATGCATTCAAAGATATTATTGCAAATATCACTTGAACAAATAGATGATATGGTGATGATTTGATTGACACTTGGACATGTGATTGGTCAGCGTGGCCTCTACTATTTGCTAGATATGCCATGGTTCTGTGTGAATAGGGGGTTATTGACAACATTAGTCGAGAGATGGCATTATGAGCATAACACCTTTCATTTACCGATGGGTGAGATGACGATTACTCTTGAGGATGTATAACATATTCTTCAAATTCCTGTAATGGGAGAGCTCATATATTATGATTAGGTGTATGATGGAGAGGCATGATGATGGGTGTTTTGAGATGAGACTACTAGTGACAAGACCATTTAGTGAAGAGTAATGCGATAAATATATGTTCCACTTGCCTCAGTGTTAGAAGCTTTGATGGGTGGATTTATGATGCTAGATCAGAGAGGACGTAGATTTATAGTTGGTTGTTGTCAGATTATGGAGGACATGCTTTCTCATACTCATAGATTTTCATGGGGATCCTGTATTTTAGCTTAGTTGTATCATGAGCTTCATCAAGTGGTGTATTGACAAGGTGCAACATTATCTATCAAAGTTTTGCTTCTATAGATATGGGCTTGGGAGAACCTCCCGATTACTAGACCGATTATAGAAAGAGATCATCCTGCGGAGTGACCATACATCTATTTATGCCATGGAGTCATTGTCCAACCTCGTATGAGAAAACTAGAGTACTGGCGAAGACAGATTGATGACCTTGACGTAGTATACTGGTGACCATACCTCAGTTATAGGATCATGATGAGATGCTCTATGTGTTTCTACCATGATGGTTTATTAGACGCACACCTTTCATCCTTGAGTGGTTCCTCTTTACTCAAGTTCTACGGTAGTTTGGTCATATTTAGGGGATTCCATAGGGTTTGGTAGTGTATGCTCGAGTCCAGGCTGAGGGAGGTCTATGGGGACCATGTGTAGACTTTTAGACAACTCGTGATGAGATTGATAGGCTTGGTCTGATATTTTCAAACTACCAATCAGATACCCTTGATGCAAGGATGACAATGGAGTATGGACAGTTGTTTATAACTTATCTCTTTCCCAGGTTTAGAGATCTGATGGAGTTGGTACCCTCTATAAATGATCCTAATTCTAATGATTTTGATAGTGGTGATGATGATGATGATGACGAGGATGATGACGATGATGATGATGATGACGATGACGATGACGGTGACGGTGACGGTGACGGTGATGGTGACGGTGACGGTGACGGTGACGGTGACGGTGACGGTGACAGTGACGGTGACGGTGACGGTGACGGTGACGGTGACGGTGATGGTGATGGTGATGGTGATGGTGATGGTGATGGTGATGGTGATGGTGATGATGATGATGATGATGATGATGATGAGGATGACAATGACAAATGGGTGCGAGGGTCAAAGGAGGCAGAGTCAGAGGCAATGGACCTAGGGGTGGTGGTGGCAGAGGTGTTGGTGGTGTTGCTTACAGAGTTGTGAGAGACAGAGGTGGAGTGATCATAGCTACTCCAAGAGGTGTAGGTAGAGGTGGTCGACGTGGTAGGGATGGAGGTCATGGTGGAGCTTGGGGTCGTCAAGATGGAGGCCATGGTGGGGATGGAGGTCAGGGTGGGCATGGTCCTATCAAAGGAAAAGTTATGTTGGCACAGGGATGGTCACCTCATGGGCATTGTGCAGTCAGACAGGTAGTTCAACTAGTTTATCCTACTGCCCCTAGTCAAGTTGTTTAGGTGTTGCAAGCTAGTATGGTAGCATTACAGGGCTAGCTGGCATAAGCTCTAGGTCAGATACAACCATTGGTCGTAGAGGTAGCTCAATTGTGGGCTATGTGGTAGGGATAGAGTAGTCAGGAAATTGATCAAATAAGGCCACATGTAGGTACATGTCCATCACCTAGACCATCAGGTGATACAGATGTGGGTACTAGTGCTGGTACTGATGTAGGCACAAATGACGATAAAACTTAGATCAAATTATGAGCATGATTCTTGATGATATACACTTGCTTCGTGATGATATTTATTCTGGACTTTGATGATGTACTCGTGATATGTATCAATAAAAATTTTGATATGGACATTTTATATTGTTCTCTCACCCCCTTATTGATGCTCATTATTTATTATCCCTTTGATGTTATTACATATTGGACTTTATGATTTTGATGATCTATATGCAGTGAGACTTATGACAGATGCATTTCTATATGGTTATATCTATATGCATATTTTTTGTGTTTCTCTATGTAGGATGTATGGATGCATTTACTTTACTGAGGCTTATGTATGGATTCATTTACTTTACTTATATGCTTATGTATGGATGCAAATGGATATGAACTTGTATAGATGCTTAGATGGATTACTTAGTTAGATGGATATTGTATAGAATATGTTTATATGATGGTTTATTTATATGTATGCAATGGTTCTATATGATTATGCAATGATTTATGTATATGATGATAGTTTATTAATGATGTGATGCAATGAATGTTATTAGATGCACTTAGATAAATTTAACGATCAATGAAATGCAACTTATATGTGAATGGAATGCACCTAAATGTTTATGATATGTACTTAATAATGATAAGTAATGAGATGAAATTTAATTTAATTCTTAATGAAAATGCACCTAAATTAAAATGAAATGCACTTAATTATGATAAATAATTACTATACTTCGATACATAATGAGATGCACTAACTTATGAACCTAAATAAAAAATGATATGAATTGTTTTTATTTTTGTTAAAGTCTGATATATTCCATCTAAAGGAGAATTGTGTAATTTTACCCCCTTGATAAATCCCATAACAATTACCCAATGCAAGATCTAACATGAATGCAATATGCAATGAAACTATTGTCACTTTTCACCGAATCATTTATTTTTCTATTATCATTGAGCTATTTGCAATGTTGCCATAGGTACAAAATACACTAATTTTGAATCATGATGATGTGAATACCATTAGGTACAACCACCTTTGATTTTGAATCATGATGATGTGAATACTATTTTCATCAGTTTTTATGTTGCAAGTTAATACCAACATCGATGTATGAGGAACCAAGACGACCTAGGTATCTGTTGCGTAAATAGACAAAGAATTAATACTTTTCCTATGAAAATGTTCTTGATGATAGTTGGATGATCATATATTTAGCTTAATTTGCACACTAATATGAATTAACTCTACAAGCAAAAGACTAATAAAATAACATGCTCCATCATTGCTTCTTTAGTCCAAGACATCACAGAGTTGCTAAAAATACATGATTTTGAAAACCAAGAAACAAACACTTTAAACATATTTATATTTGTAATTCGATCCAATTTTTATAAGAATTCATCCATTTTTCCTTTCGATCCTGATTTTGGTTTTTGTTAGAGTTGATGTCAAGCTTTCTGATTTGATGTTTGATTTTATATGTTTAGAGGTTGGATTTGTTCAAAAAATGATGAATACTGATCTTGATGAGATGTGTTTGTGTCATGCTTCTGTTTGTTTTGATGATATCACTAAGTTTGGAGTTTACCCCTAGTTTGATTTGGCAATAATGATGGACCAAGACAAATTTCCAAACCATGATAAAAGATTTATTGGACAACTGAGCTATGCTGGTAGGGGTTTTTATTATGAATATGTACATGAATGGTGGAATGTAGACGAATATGTACAAGGATGGCAGAAATGTGAATGAGAATGAAAATGTAGTGGCACTTGATAGATAGAGAAGCTCAACTTCAAACAAGTAGGGCTTGTTTGCCAGATTTTCATTGCTTGGATTTATTTTATTTGATATTTTTCTTTCTTTTTATCCTTTTCGATTTTTTTTGTATTTTGTATTTTTTTCTTTATTACCAAGGCACATGTTTGCTAGGTTTTCACCAAGATAATAATTTCTTCAAGTCTTTTTTTGATTCTTTATTTCTTTAGGATCTCTATTTATTGTTTTTGGATTTTTTTAGGTTCAATTTATGCTATACAACCGATACTCTTACAATTGATCGAGCATAGAACATTTTAAGGTGAATACTATTCATAGGTTCTTGTATTTAATCTCCATCACATGAGGATTTATTTTAGGTCCCTAATCCATAGGATGATGTAATGACAAGAATTCCTAGCCAATTTGCTTCAAACTTTCCTTTCTTCTCCCTATCCTATTAATTCCTTGGATTTTCTCTTAGAAGTAGATCTCTAACTTGAAATTCTCTAGGTTCTATCTTCTTATTGTAGTTTCTTGACATCCCCTTTTGATAAACCTTCAAGTGGTCATATTCTTGGTGTTGACGTTCCTCAAGAAATTCTAGTTCTTGCAATCTAGAAATCCTATAATCTTCATCTATCAATATGTCATGTAATGAAACCCTAAGTGATGGTATTTCTACCTGCAAAGGTAAAAATTCTTTTGCTTCGTAGGCTAAGGAAAAAGGTATAGCTCTTACAGGTGTTCTGATGCTGATCCTATAAGCCCATAATGTTGGATTCAACTGGATATGCCAATCTCTACTTGAGTTATCAACTGTCTTTCTAAGGATTTTAAGGATGTTTTTATTAGAAGCCTCTGCTTGTACATTTCCTTGTGGGTAATATATTGAAGAAAAATGTTGAACTATATGAAATTTCTCACATAATTCTATTACATCCTTGTTATTGAATTTCTTTCCATTATCTGTTATGATGGCATAGGGTATACGATATCGACATATAATGTAATTCAAGATAAATATTGATATTTGTTTTCCTATTATGGTAAAGAGAGGTACGACTTCAACCCACTTGGTAAACTATTATGTTGTTGTGATTATGTATTTGTGTCTATTTGATGAGGGAGGATATATATTTCATACCAAGTCAAAAACCCATTGATAAAAGGGCCATGGTGTAGTCAATGGATGGAACTCTTGTACTGACACATGTATCAGATTTCTATGAAATTGGTGTATGTGATGGAAAGTATACCTGCCAAGTGTAACCTCCTAGATTTAGTCTGCTCTAACCATAGACCCTATTTTGCCTAAGTGTGATCATACCCCCAATTATGTCCAGACAACTCTTCAATCAGATGGCATAATTCATTCAAAACATATTTAATCTCCTAAGTGATCTAATCACTAATTTACATTAATCACTTTAGCCAATCCAATCAAATCAATACCTGGCTAAGGTAATTAATTTAAAAGGAATTAAATGGAATCCTAATTACACTTCATCACTTGGAAAATCAATCCCCTAGCCTAATTTATTCAATTTGGCTATAGTCCTAATTAATTATTACAAAGCAATCAAAAAGCTTAAATGATTAATTAAATCCCTATTATTGAGTGAATATGTTATTACAACAATTCATTTCATTAATATTCCCTCAAACCTAACCAATCTCAACTACCCAACCATGAGTTCAAACTCATCCCAACCCCTTCTCACATGCTAATTCTTCTTAATTAACTAATTAACCATAATTAGCTAAACCCCCCTCCACTCATTCTCTCTCCCCTCCCATCTCTATCTCCTTAATCACATGTCTTAAGCCTTAATCCTAATCCTAAGCTATCCTTAAGCTTGTCACATTCCAAAATATGTGATTAGGAATTCAACCCTCCCCCTAAAGTCAAAGTTATCAAGCTTGACCTTAAACCCTCACCCATGCTTCTTAAACCCTCACCCATACCTCATTAATGCTTTCATAAATGAAGCATTAA
>MU223146.1:2358033-2376441 GCA_018584345.1 Thuja plicata
GACCTTAAACCCTCACCCATGCTTCTTAAACCCTCACCCATACCTCATTAATGCTTTCATAAATGAAGCATTAATGGCTCTTACACATTCTCTTCCACACTCCTCATTAATGAGTCTTACACCCTCACTAATGGCATCCCTTCTAGAGTCTTCTCCCCTTCCTCCATTTATTCTATAAATAGGATGTATTTTGAGCTCAAATGGCCCTTAACTTTTGAATGCATTCATATAATGCTCCTAATTTTGAAGAGTTGAAAGCATTGTTATGCTACTCATTTTCATATAGATTTATATTACATCATAGTTTTGATATCTATATTATTATAATCTTCATTTCTAGAGCTAGGATACATGTTTCTTGAACATATTTCTTATGATTTTGATCATATTTAGGCTTTAGATTAGTTTTTATTTAAATATTCCATTCTTAGGTTGTATTTGTCATTGGAATATGCATAATTTGAGGGCTGTTATGTCATTTTTTATACTCCTCCTAGATAGGAAGCAATAGATCGATTTTGGTGATTGCTATGTTTGCTAACCCCTTGTTTTCACTATACAATGATCTATTGAAGTGTTATGTCTCTCTTAATAGGTACAAAAATCACACACACATCTCTATGATCACACTATCATCAATCAAATTCTTGCTCGAAACAACATTAAAAATGACTTTGTTATCAAACAAACTAGGGGCATGACAGTTTTCTTGACTAAGTCAGGACTGTTGGATAGAAAGCTTTGGTTCTCATAAGCTGGATATCTTGTGTTTCCTCATTTTAAAAGATTCTTACTAAGCTCCTGGCAGCTTCATACTGACTTTTGGATGACAACCAAGTTTGGAATCAGTATTATCAATCTTTGGATGACAACCAAGTTCAGAATTGGTATCTTTAAGATCTTTTATTAACCTTTGGATGACAACCAAGTTCAAAATTAATACTATCAGTTTAGTTTGATCAAGTGTGAGACTGATCTCATCAGGCACTTCATTCAATCATGAGCAAAATTCTCAATCTTTCTGAATTCAACATCAAAAACTTTCTTTGAATCAATGCACTGCTCGCACATCAATTCAAAGAGGGGAAAATGTAACCACCTAGATTTGGTTTGCTCTGACCATAGACCCTATTTTTCCTAAGTGTGATCATACCCCCCATTATGTCCAAACAACTCTTCAATCGACTGGCATAATTCATTCAAAACATATTTAATCTCCAAAGTGAATTAATTTAATCAATACCTGGCTAAGGTAATTAATTTAAAAGGAATTAAATGGAATCCTAATTATACCTCATCACTTGGAAAATTAATCCCCTAGCCTAATTTATTCAATTTGGCTATAGTCCCAATTAATTATTACAAAGCAATCAAAAAGCTTAAATGATTAATTAAATCCCTATTATTGAGTGAATATGTTAATACAACAATTTATTTTATAAATATTACCTCAAACCTAACCAATCTCAACTACCCAACCATGAGTTCAAACTCATCCCAACCCCTTCTCACATGCTAATTCTTCTTAATTAACTAATTAACCCTAATTAGCTAAACCCCCTCCACTCATTCTCTCTCCTCCCATCTCTATCTCCTTAATCACATGTCTTAAGCCTTAATCCTATTCCTAAGCTATCCTTAAGCTTGTCACATTCCTAAATCTATGATTAGAAATTCAACCCTCCCCCCTAAAGTCAAAGTTATCAAGCTTGACCTTAAACCCTCACCCATGCTTCTTAAACCCTCACCCATGCCTCATTAATGCTTTCATAAATGAAGCATTAATGGCTCTTACACATTCTCTTCCACACTCCTTATTAACGAGTCTTACACCCTCATTAATGACATCCCTTCTAGAGTCTTCTCCCCTTCCTCCATTTCTTCTATAAATAGGAAGGATTTTGAGCTCAAATGGCCCTTGCTTTGCCTTTGATTTTGGAAGCCCTTAACTTTTGAGTGTATTGTTGTAATGCTCCTAATTTTGAAGAGTTGAAAGCATTTTTATGCTACTCATTTTCATATAGAATTATATTGCATCATAGTTTTGATATCTTTTATTGCTATAATCTTCATTTCTAGAGCTAGAATGCATGTTTCTCAGTCATTTAGATTAGTTTTCATTTGAATCTTCCATTCTTAGGTTGTATATGTCACTGGAATATGCATAATTTGAGGGCTATTATGTCATTTTTCATACTCCTCCTAGATAGGAAGCAATAGATCGATTTTGGTGATTGTTATGTTTGCTAACCCCTTGTTTTCACTAATGCAATGATCTATTGAAGTGTTGTGTCTCTCTTAACAGGTACAAAAATCACACACACATCTATGGCGCCCACTGTGGGGCACGATTGATCAAAGTTTCACAAAATTCTGCTCTCTGCCCTTGACATTTTCAAAATTTGTAGGCAGTTTATCATTTCTGGGAGCAACTTATCATTTCCGATCAATCGTTTATCTTTTCTGGGAGAAAGTTATCGTATGCGGTATATCTTGTATCATTTCTAGGAGTTTTAATATCATCTGCTGTTGCATTTATGGAAGGTAAAATTTAGCCTTAAAATCATTTCTGGTAGCTTATTTTTCATTTTTGGTACGTGTTATCATTTCGCGTAAAAGGCATATCGTCCTGGGTAAATATTATCGTTTGGGGTCAAAATTGTATCGTTTTCAGGGTTTATTGTTTTGGGTCTATGAAATATCATCTGGCATCCAGAGAGTAAAAATACAGAGTTCTGTCATTGACAAATTTGATTTCTAACTTGCTAACGTGGTTGTTGTCATGATTGTGATCCTATTTTTAGCAGCCTAACTTATGGTTGCAGATTGGTGTCAGAGCTAAGAGAGCAAAAACAAGATACTAACTTGTGGTTTTTCCGGTTGCCAAACCCCCATCTTGACTTCTCTTTTCATGCCTTTCACACTAACAACATTTTCTAATCTTCTACTAAACTGACTAGAGGAATATGCTCATTTCCTTTTAAGGAAAATTAGAAACTCACAAATCAGTTTATGAGTTGAAAGGAATTTGGAGAGAATTGAACAAGGCAAACAAAACTAAATTTCTTTTGGATCAGTAAATAACAACTCAAAGCACTAAATTTGTGGAATAAATGAACAAATACATCGTTTAATTCTTTTTGGGACAGAAATTGAACAACACAACACTTAACATTGTGGGCTAATTGAACAAACTCATTGTTTAATTAGAATCAGAAATTGAACAAGCTACTCGTCTAAAAATTGGGGAAATTGAACAAATTTACTTTCAAGCTTTCTGTTTCCCTAAAGTAGGAACATCTTAAACTGAGCACAACATTGTTTGAGGGAACGAACTATTTGATTGACTGTGTTTTAGGAGAAAATGACATGGATTAGGAGAGTATGCTCTTCTTCTTCTTCAGAGGAATCAGAAATCTAGACGTCCTACGCTCACTAATCCTTTGTATGCTTATTTAACAGTAGAGGGCCTGTCGGTTGAGGAAAAAATCTCCCGAGAATGACCCAAGTGAGGACAAGTTTTACACCAACCCTTCCAACTCAATATAAATAATTGCTTCCTCATAGGCCAAAGCCTCGGAAGACAGCCAGTTTTGTTCTCAGAATTTTGACAGTATGTGTAGAGTGGAGCCGCTTGAATCTTGCTTGCGAGACTACACATATTTGAGTACTCATAGGGTTATATGCCTCAATTTTTCCTTGTGCAATTCTATGGGAGATGGTTTTGAATGGATTGCCCAATCATAGACAACACTTAAACTACAAGAATTCCTGATTCACCCCCAAAAGGGTGATAATCCTTGTGCAAGGAAAAAAGTAATTGCCCCAAGACACTCGTCATATCGTGCCCTCACTTGCGTTTGGAGTTGGATAATATGGCATCATGACTGGAGCCATTGTGTTCTTGATGATGGCCATATTCTGATTAGCATTTGAGTGTGTACCTAAGTCAACGAGCAAGGATTTTCATCCTCTACCTAGAAAATAGGGCATAAGGACGTGTTTGTTCACCCTTTAACAATGCAAAAATGCTTGATGTGACTAAAAATCATAAAAAAGATAACACCTTCAAACAAGCAACAAAAATTCAAACCTTGGTCTACATGTGTTTTTCACTCACTGAAAAATTTCAGAACACGATCTTTGATCAAATAAACTTCATGCACTTCCAAGGAAAAACTGACAAAATTTTACGGTGGGAACTTGCATCATTGCCTCTCAGAAGAAGATAGTTTATTTTGGATCCCCTTTTGACTCTTTAGTCTATCCTTATTGCTTTTTCTAGTCTCACTGTGGCTATATCAAAAACTTTTTAGACATCTACCTTGCATGTCCTGTCAAACTCTTACAATATGTCTCAATACGTGTGGTCTATCCACTTTTTTTTACAAAAACTTGATTCCCAGCTCACTATCAGGGCATTCTAACCCTTTGACGCTAGAATCATTTACTTCCACCAAAACACAAACAACACTTCTACCTAGACACACTCACTTGAATGATTTAAGACTCTACCCGACACTATTGGGAAACTTTGACAAAGTTGAGGTACAACCACATGGTTAACACAAGATGCAACAAGTACATGTCTAAAGGATTGAAAGTACCTTCTAAATCACTATACTTTCAAGGAGAAACATCTCGCAGTTCCCTACTCGATCTAGACTCTCCAGAAATGGACAGGTCCACTCATGGATGGAGTGAGGCTTTTGAAAAATATGACAATAGAAAAAACCAAAAGCACGAAGATATCGATGAAGAAGAAGAACCCACATTTGAACGTCCTCTATTTGAATCAGGCAGTGAGGAAGACATCACTGAAGAAGAATACAATAAACTCAAATGGAGCAAGAGGTTCCACAAGATAATGGAAAAGATGATTGACGAAGATAAAGAGAAGTACTTTCTCCATGTAGCATCCACTGGCGTAAAGTTATCCAAGGATTATTATGTGGAATAACTAAAAGAAAAGGAGGTACCGACTCCTATTTCTATTCTCGCTAAACAACTTACCTTAATGCAAATGGAGCTTGTGACTCTCAAACAAGAGAAGGCTAAACCCAAAATGAAATACTTTGTGGACTCCATTTGTCCATTTCCTTTCGACAAGAGTATCACTATGGTTCCATTCCCTCCCAACATGGCAAGGCCAAAATACGACAAGTATACGGGAGAGACCGATCCACATGACCATGTTAGAGAATTTTGTACTCTTAGCATAGAGTATATGCATGAACCTACTTACCTCATGCGGATTTTTCCTAGAAGTCTAGGAGGCAACGCCATGGAATGGTTCTCAAAACTTACACCCAAGGTCAAAACTTTTGAGGAGTTAATACAACAATTTATCCAACATTACTCCTATAATATCTAGCATGATGTGACTATGATGGATATGTGCAACACTAAATAGAAGACTGGCGAATCCTTTACCCACTTTCTACAAAGGTGGAGGAAAATATTTGCATGGTATTCAAGAGCTATTCCCTGAATTGAACTACCCATTGCAAATGCAAGACTCCCCTAGCTTCGACAGGATGATCAAAAATGCCATCCGTATCAAAGAAGTCATGGTTAAAAAGGGATAAATCACTCTCCAAAGTGAAAACAAACCTAACAACTCCAACTCCAAACCTAAATAGTGGAAGCAAAACAAAAATGTTGTCAATGATGGCATAGTAGACACATCCAATGTTGGTCCTAAACCTGAGGTGTTCAATTTAACTAACAGCATGCAAGCAAGCAAAGATGCCAAGGTAATGACCTCCATACCCAAAACAAACAATGATAATGGCAAAGGTCGACCATGGACTTCAAAACCTCATAGAAAATTTACTCCTTTGGGAGAACCTCTCAAAACTATTTTGAAGACACTATTAGACAACAAGGTTCTCACAATCCCAGATTCCAAACCATGGGAGCTGGAATTCAAACCAAAATGGTGGGATGACAATTCTTACTGCGTCTTTCACAAAAACAAAGGACACAAGACTAACAACTATCTTAAACTTAAAAATGTTATCCAAGACCTTATTGAAGGAGGAAAAATCAAAGTGGAAGGACACACTACCAACGAAGATCAAACATCATTCAACAAACCATTCCATAATTAGGAGAAAGGGGAGGCATCTAAAGGAAAAGGTAATGAAGTAAAATACACTTACTCCAATAATGATAATGTGATCAATATGCTAGACATTAAAACTGAATTAATTAATGTGGTCATAATCAAAGGTGTTTATTTCCAATTGAATGTGGTGACTTGGAGCCAAGCATAAGTCACAATCAAAGGACTCAATTCTTCCCCAAAAATGACATCAACGTCCAAGGTTCCTATTGTTACTATTCCTAAATCGGCAGCAAAACACATTGTTACTATTCCTGCAGCAAAGTATGACCTGGTGGACCACTTGCAACGAACCTCTACTAAAATTTCCATTTTTGAGTTGCTTAAAATCTCCACAGTACATAGGGAAATCTTGGAACAAGCCCTACATACTGCTAATGTACCAAAGGACCTTGATATAGACAAATTCCAAGCGATGGTTAATCACATCTTAGCATCGCATCACCTCTCCTTTTCTTAAGAGGATGATAAATCATTGACACATCCACATAATCAAACCCTTCATATTGAAGTCCTCATTCATAAATCTCGTGTTAGATGTGTATTGATAGATGGAGGTGCAAGATTGAATATTTTTACCCTTAATCTGATAAGGAAACTGGGTCTTTCAAAACAGACCATTGACTCTAGAAACAAAATAACTATCAAAGCTTATGACAAGGAAGAAAGATCATCTAAAGGTCTTATTGTTCTACCCATCAGAGTCAGACCAATTGAAAGGAATGTCGTATGTCAAGTTCTGGATCTACCCCTAGCCTACAACATCCTGTTGGGGAGACCATGGATTCACAAAATGCAAGCTGTGCCGTCTACTTACCACCAGTGTATCAAGTTCCCACATAATGGGGTGGAAGTGACAATTCCCGTAGATGATGATTATACTTGCAACAATATCAAGGTAGGTATTATGATTCCACATAACAAGGAAGCTATGGATGAAATTGCTCCTGAGACTACCAAAGACATGGTGATGAAAATATTTGGAAAAACCTTAAAACTTGAAGAAACAGGTATGGGAGAATACAAGTTGGACATGACTCTGACAGAATTACCAATATCACCAAGATCCTATGGAATACCCTCCTCATCTTTCACACTTGTTGCATCCAAGGAGCCAGAAATCCACAAAGCAACTGGCATGGTTAAGGCATCCACATCTTCTTTAGATAACACAGAAGAACATGCAGTCTTGGACTGGCTTTACAAAGGAGAACCGACGGAAGCTGAGGTCAAACATGTGGAAATATCCCTAGAATAGTATGGTAAAGGATACGACCTCCTCAAGAAAATGGGATACAAAGGAAAAGGAACTCTAAGTGACACAGGAAGAGGATTTATTGAACCTGTACACATGGAGTTTAGGAATACCAGAGACAAAATAGGACTAGGTTTTAATACTAAATTTGACAGACCTGCTTCAAAAAATAGTCCGATCTCTGACAAAGGGAGTGATGAAATAGATGAGATAGAACTAGAATAATGGCCTTATGAAATATTATTGCATGTTGGCATAGAGAATCCAAAATATCAAGGAGATCGCTATGTACCAAGCTTTGAGGTACCACAAGCTATTCAAATACCTTTGTTACCACAACCTCCTATTCAAGAGGTAGGAGACACAACAATAGATGATCCAGAGATACCATTGATAGAAATGACTATAGAGAGCACACCCTGACAATAGGATTCACATCCTAACTGGGGGTAGTTAGTCACAATCACACATATCCTTGATTTACCACACTTTGATCCACAAGTGGCTAACCAAGTACATTAGATAACTATTGCAAAATTCTTAAACATGTCTGATGACGAAGTAATAGACTCTCATGATTATGAATGGGATGAGCTCTTTGTCGCCACATAGGACATTGAAATAGATGTGATTAACATGTTTATGGCTTCATTAGCACCCAACAAACATTCTAACACTACTCCCAACAATAGTGATATTCCTGAAGCAGAGGAAGACTTCCTTCCCCTAATCATTGATGGAGAGACTAGTGTTCTCATAAGTCTAGAAGAACTTCAGAGGTGACAAGCAAGAAGCCTCCTTTTACAAAGAGATGATGATGAAAGTTCTATTGACGAGTCACTAGAGTTTGGTCCGCATATAACTAACAACGACCCTTTTAATGACAATCTAACTCTTATTGATCTAAACATCGAAGAAATTAACTTAACAGGACATGTCATGTCAATTAATGGTCCTAACACTAATGCAATGCTATCCTTCCCAGAGTCTGATTCCTTGTCTTTGATAAATCTAGACCTAATTGATTGGACTAGTATGACTCCTACTCCTACTCTTGACTTTCCCAATGACTATGCCTTGCCTTTCTATCTAAATGCTTGTGAACCCTATCCTTCTTCCACCAATGCAAGGAGAGTGAACATGTCATAAGAGGATATCAAGTTTCTCAGTCAAAAATTGAAAAAGAAAAAGAAAAAGGGAACTGATGGTGAAAACCACGTTGAGGCAGTGTCAGATCCCAAAATAGTAAAAACAAAAGATGTATTCGATGGTGAAAACCTCTTAGAGGTGCCAAAGGATGAGATTATTGATATCCTCCCTGAGCACTTTCAAGAAAGATCTCCAGTTATGATAGAACCAACACAGCCAGTTAATTCGGGCACAACTGAAGTTTCTCAAATTGTCCACCTAGCACAATCTTTGTCAGAAGAGGAAAAGACACAATTCACCAAGTTCCTGAAAGAGAAGAAGATCAATTTTGCATGGTCTTATATAGATATGCTTGGACTGGATCCTAAATTGATAATGTGCCACTTGTCTATAACTCCTGGGATCAAACCCGTGAAACAAAAACTAAGAAAAATGCATCCTCATGTTGCATTGCTAATAAAAGCAGAGCTAGAGAAATGGTTGAAAGCTGGATTCATCATAGTCATTGCTTATGCAGGATGGATATCTAATGTGGTTACAGTATCTAAATCCAATAAATCTATCAGGTGTAACCACCAACTATGGACCCTATTTGCCCTAAGTGTGATCATACCCTCGATTATGTCCAAACGACCCTATTACTGTTTGGCATAATTCTTTGAATCAATTTAATGTCCTAGGTGATTTTTATCACTAAATTATATTAACTATTATAGCCATATGATTTAAATCAATTCAAACCAATTAAATCAAACCAAATCAAACATGGCTATAGTATTTAATTATAAAGGAATTAAATAAATCCCTAAATCAATTACTCACTTGCAAATAACCCATTCCCCTAGCCTATTTAATTTAATTAAAATGGCTATAGTCCCCTAATTATTAAAAATCAATTAAATTGTTTAAATAATTAATTCCTATATTTTTGAATGAATTAAATAAGTTTAATTCATTTAATTAATATTCCCTTAAACCCCAACCTAACCTATCTCAACCACTTCTACCCTGGGTTCTAACCCTTCTCAACCCATTCACCCTTGATAATCTAATCCTAATCCTAATTCTACCCTAACCCACCTCCTAATGTTGTCACATTCCATTAAGGAATGATTAGCAACTCAACCCACTTGAGAAAGTCCACTTTCTCAAGCACGACTTTCTCAAGTCCACCTTCTCAAGCCACCCTCTTACACCCTCCCCTTGCTTCTTTAAGGCTTTCATTAATACCATATTAATGAATATTCCTTAAGCCTATGTCTCCTCCATGCCTTATTAATGCCCAAGGCATTAATGGTTCTTACACCACCATTAATGAGTCCCTCAACTTATTAATCCACCTTGTCTCCCCTCTCTCTTTCTCATTCTTCTATAAATAGAAGCCATTTTTGAGAGCAAATGGGCCTTCATCTAATATTGTAAATGCATTGTTATGCTGTTAGATTAAAGTTAGAACTCATATTTCACTTTATAATTCATGCTTTTACATTGTTATTATCTCCATTATTAGAGCTAGAATGCATGTTTTTCTCATCATTTAGCTTGTTTTAAACTAAAATCCTTCATGCTAGGTCGTATATGTCACTGATGGTAGCATAATCTGAGGGCTATTATGTTACTAATCACACTCTTCTTAGTTAGAAGGCAATAGGTCGATATTAGTGGGTTTTACATGCTTATCTAACCTTTTTGAGCTAATGCAATGACTTATTGATGTGTTGTGTCTCTCTTATCAGGTACAAAATATACACACACATTTCTAGCACCCACCGTGGGGCATGATTTCTGACTTGGCCTCATTTTCTAACACTTTTTTTCTAATTTGCATGCTTAGAATTCTGTCACAGGATCATTTTTAACCTTTCAGGATCACATCCGAGATACGCCCTCACACTGCGGAAAACGAGGCTCGCATCCAGGATTTCCTGGGTCATTTTCAGTTTAGGCTCACATCTGGTAAGCATTGGATTGCATCTGGTAAGGAAGCTCGCATATAGAATGCTACATCACATTCAGTAAAATTTTAGGCTTGCATCTGGTTAGAAAGCTTGTGCATTTCATTTGCCTAATCCTAACATTTTGACAAGTTGTGCTTTTGGTATCTTGCAGCTTAACACGTGTTTGTAGGTTGTTTTTGGAGGTTTTCATGGGAGTTGAACTAAATAGATACTAACTTGGTTTTACAAGTTGTCAACCCCCCATCTTGACTTCTATTTTCCTTACTTTCCAAATTAAGATACATATTCCAATCTATCACTAAACTGACTAGAGGATTATGCTCTTTTCCTTTTTAAGGAAAATCATAAACTCATACATCAGTTTATGGATTGAACAAAAATTGGAGTTAACTGAACAAGCAAACACATCATCTAATTCAATTTGGAATAGTAAATGAACAACACAAATCATTAAATATGTGGGATCAAAGAACAAGTTCAATCGTATAATTTATTTTTGGATTAGTAATTGAACAAGCAACTCACTAAATTTTGTGGTTAATTGAACAAGACAAACTTTCATTTTCAAGCATCCTATTTTCTTTAAAATAGGAACAACTAAATCGAGCTCAACATAGCTTGAAGGAATGAACTTTGCTTTACATGTTTTGGGAGAAAATGGTTTAGATTAGGAGAGTATGCTCTTCTTCTTCGAAAGAATCAGAAATCCAGACATCCAAAGCTCGCCAATCCTCGTTACATATATTTAAACAGTAGAGGGCTTTCCGGTTGAGGAAAAAATCTCTTGGGAATGACCCAAGCGAGGACAGGTTTTATGCCAACCCTTCCAACTCACTATAAATAGTCGATTCCTCGCAGGCTAAAGCCTCGAAAGACGGAACTAGTTTTGTTCTTGGAATTTCGACATCATTCCTTAAACATATCTTGGTATATGTAGAGCGGAGCCACTTGAATCTTGCTTGCGAGACTACATATATTTGGGTACTCATAGGGCTATACACCTGAAATTTTCCTTGTGCAATTCTATGGGGGACAGTTTCGAATGGATTGCCCAATAATCTACAACAAACTTCAACTGAAATAATTTTTGATTCATCCCCGAAAGGGTGATAATCTTTGTGCAAGGCAAAAAGTAATTTCTCCAAGACACTCATCATATTATGCCCTCACTTGTGTTTGGAGCCGGCTAATACAACATCATGACTAGAGCCATTGTGTGCTTGGTGATGGCTATATTCTAATTAGCATTTGAGTGTGTACCTAAGTCAATGAGCAAAGATTTTCATCCTCCACCTAGAGAATAGGAAAAGATGAGTGTTTGTTTCACCCTCCTAACAATGCAAAACTATTTGACATGTTCAAAAGATCATTAAAAAGATAAGCTCCTCAAAACAATCAACAAATTTCAAAACCTGGAGTACAAGTGTTTTTCACACCTTACGACACCTCTTAACGCAATCTGGAAACAAGCAACTTCACTCACTTCAAAAATAAACTTTTCAGGACTGACCAAAACTGACAAAGACATCATAAGATCGCATCCTGTATTTTCCAAGTCACATGAAGTATTTAGGATCGCATTTGGTATTATGGATCGCATTTAGTCAGCACACAGTCACATCCAGATTCTAGGATCACATCTGGGAGCTCACATTCAGGACAATGGGTACTTGTAGAAATTTTTCTTAGAAAGTCTAAGTTGATTAGGATACCCTTTTAGCTCTTTAGCTGGTTCTCGTTGTCTCTTCTAGTCTCCCTATTGTATTTTCAAAACACTTTCGAAACGTCCACCTTACATGCTTAGTCAGTCTTTCACGATCAGTTCAATATGTGTGGTCTACCCACTTTCTACCAACAAACTTGGTTCCTAGCTCACTATCAGGGCATTCTAACCCTCTGACACTGGAATCATTTACATCCACCAACAAATAGTTACTCTTACCTAGACACGCCCATTTGAACGATATGAAACTCTCACTTGCACTATTGGGAAACGTTAACAAAGTTGAGAAACAATTTCATGGTTAACACGAGACACAACAAGTACGCTTCTAAAGGATCGAAAGTGCCTCCTAAAACACCACACTTTCAAGGAGAAACTTCTTGTAGTTCCCTTCTCGATCTAGATTCCCCTCAAATGGTTAAAGATACTCATGGATGGAGTGAGGCTTTTGAAGATTATAATGATGGCAAACACCAAAAGCCCGAAGACATAGATGAGGAGGAAGGACCCAAATTTGAACATGGCCCATTCGGATCAGATAGTGACGGGGAGATCCCTGAAGACGAATACGAAAAACTCAAACAGAGTAAAAGTTTCCACAAAATATTGGAATGGATAATTGATGACGATAAAGAAAAATACTTCCTCCATCTAGCATCCACAGGTGTCAAATTACCCAAAGATTATGACGTGGAAAAACTCAAGGAAAGGGAGGTACCAAACCCAATATCTATTCTCACCAAACAACTCAATCTAATGCAAATAGAGCTCACAAACCTCAAACAAGAGAAGGAGAAAACCAAAACACAATACTCTTTGGACACCATTTGTCCATTTCCTTTTGACAAGAGTATCACTATGGTCCTGTTTCCCCCCTACGTAGCAAGACCAAAGTATGACAAGTACACGGGAGAAACTGACCCACATGATCATGTAAGGGAATTTTGTGCCTTGAGCATAGAATACATGCACAAACCCACGTACCTCATGCGACTATTTCCAGGAAGTCTAGGAGGTAATGCCATGGAGTGGTTCTCAAAACTAAACCCTAAGGTCAAGACATTTGAGGAGTTGATCCAACAATTCATTCAACATTACTCCTACAACATCCAACATGATGTAACTATGATGGACCTATGTAACACTAAATAATGAACTAGAGAATCATTCACACACTTCCTACAAAGATGGGGGAAAATTTTTGCACGATATTCAAGGGTCATTCCTAAAACGGAGAAGATGGAAATCTTCATTAATTAATTTAGTGCCTGAATTGAACTATGTTCTACAAATGCAAGACTCTCTTAGCTTCGATAGAATGATTAAAAATGCCCTCTGTATTGAGGAAGTCATGGTCAAAAGGGGAGAGATCACCCTTCAAAATGAAAACAAAACCAACACCTCCAACTCCAAGCCTAAATGGTGGAAGCAAAATAAGAATGTTGTTAATGACAGAGTAGTTGACGCCTCTAACATTAATCCTAAACTCGAGGTATTTAATCTAACCAATGGCATGCAAGCAAGCAAAGATGCTAAGGTAATACCTCCCGTCCCCAAAGCAAATAATGATAACAACAAGGAACGCACATGGACTTCGAAACCCCAAAGAACATTCACTCCTTTGGGGGAGCCTCTTGAGACTGTTCTGAAAATACTATTGGATAACAAAATTCTTACAATTCCCAATTCTAAACTGTGGGAACCAATGGTCAAACCCAGGTGGTGGGATGATAATTCCTATTGTGTCTTCCACAAAAACAAGGGACACAAGACTAATAATTTCCTCAAGCTTAAGCATGTCATCCAAGACCTCATCGAAGGAGGTAAGATCAAAGTAGATGGACATACTACCAATGAGGATCATACAGTGTTCAACAAACCCTTTCCTAATTACAATCAAGGGGAGACATCTAAAGGGAAGGGTAATGAGGTAAAATACACCTATTCTAAAAATGACAATGTTATTAATATGCTTGACATCAAAACCAAATCCGTAAATGTGGTCACAATTAAAGGTGTCTCATCCCACTCAAATGTTGTAACGTGGAGCCAAGCACATGTTACAATCAAAGGACCTCCAAAACCAACATCAACATCAACATCAACATCCAAAGTTCCTATTGTAACTATTCCTAAACCAGCAATGAAACACATGGTCACTATTCCTGGAGCAAAATATGACTTGGTAGACCAATTGCAACGAACCTCTGCGAAAATTTCCATTTTTGAGTTGCTCAAGATATCTACAGTACATAAGGAAATCCTAGAACAAGCCCTACATGCTGCTAATGTTCCAAAAGATATTGATATAGACAAATTTCAAGTGATGGTCAATCACATCTCGGTGCCACACTACCTCTCCTTTTTTGAAGAGGATGACAAGTCATTGACCCATCCACACAATCAACCCCTCCATATCGATGTCCTTATTCATAAATCCCGTGTTAGATGCGTGTTGATAGGTGGAGGCACAGGATTGAATATCTGTACAGTGGATCTAATTAGGATACTAGGTCTCTTGGAACAAAAAATTGACTCTAGAAACAAGATAACCATCAAAGCTTATGATGAGGAAGAAAGATCCTCTAGAGGTCTTATTGTTCTACCTATCAGAGTCAAACCAATTTAGAGGAACATCATATATCAAGTTCTGGATCTACCATTGGCCTACAATATTCTACTAGGCAGACCATGGATTCACGAGATGCAAGCTGTACCGTCCACTTATCACCAATGCATAAAATTCCCACATAATGGGGTGGAAGTGACGATTCCTACAGATGCTAACTACACTTGCAACAATATCAAAGAAGGTAGCATGATCCCACACAACAAAGAGGCTATAGATGCAGATGCTCCTGAAACTACCAAGGACATGGTTATGAAGAGTTTTAGCAAAACCTTGAAACTTGAAGAAACATGTATGGGAGAGTACAAGCTAGACCTGACTCCCTCACTGACAGAACTTTCGGTGTCACCAAGATCCTATGGAAAACCTTCATCAACATTCACACCTGTAGCATCCAAAGAGCCAGAAGTACATAAGGCAACTGGCATGATAAAGGCATCCACATCTTCTTTAGATAACACAGAAGAATATGCAGTCTTGGACTGGCTTTACAAGGGAGAACTAGTGGAATCTGAGGTCAAACATGTGAAGATATCCCCTGAATAATATGGAAAGGGATATGATTTCCTCACACAAATGAGATACAATGGAAAGGGACAGCTAAATGACACAAGATGAGTGATCATTGAACCTATACCCATGGAGTTCCGCAACACCAGAGATAAAACATGACTGGGTTTTAATAATAAAACTGATAAACCCACTCCAATAGAGAGTCCACACTCAGATAAAGGGAGTGATGAAACAGATGAACTAGAGCAATGGTCCTATGAAAGATTATTACATGTTGGCGCACAAGACCCCAACTACCAAGGAGAATGCTACGTACCTATCTTTGAGGTACCATAGGATCTTCACATTCCTTTGTTGGCACAACCTCCCATTCAAGAGGTAGGAGACACCATAGAAAGAATCACTCAAGAGATACCCCGGCCACATAATTTACATCCTAACTGGGGGCAATTGGTCACAATTTCACATGTCCTCGATTTACCCCACTTTGATCTACAAGCAGCTAATCAAGTACATCAGATAACCATTACTGAATACTTAAATAGATTTGATGATGATGTCATGGAATCTCATGACTATGAATGGGATCGGCTATTTATTGCCTCTGAAGATATTGGAATAGATACAATTCACATGTTTGCAGCTCCCTCAGCTCCTAGCAAACGATCTGACACTCCCCTCAATGATATTGATCCTCCTGAAGTAGAAGAGTTCCTTCCCCCGATCATTGATGAAGACACAGGTGAATACGTAAGTTTGGAAGAATTTCATAAGCAACAAGCAAGAAACCTCCATTTACAGAGAAATGATGATGAGATTTCTATTGACGAGTCACTAGAGTTCGATCCACATATGACTAACAATGACCCTTTTAATGATGATCTTACTCTTATTGATCTAAATATTGAAGAAATTAACTCAACATATCGTGTCATGTCGGTTAATGGTCTTGATTCTAACACGATGCTATCCTTCCCAGAAGATGACTCCCTAACATTGGTATTTCCCAACCTAATTGATTGGACTGAAACAAATCCTACTCCTATCCTCAACTTTTCCAATGACCACTCCCTAGCTTGTTATCTCAATTGTTGTGAACCTTACCCTTCTTCCACCAATGCAAGGAGTGAGAACATATCACAGGAGGATATCAAGTTTCTTAGTCACAAAGTGAAAAATAGAAAGAAAAAGTGGACTAATGGTGAAAACCACTCTGTGGCAGTATCAGATCCCAAAATAGTAAAGAAAAAAGACGTATCCAATGGTGAAAACCTTTATGAGGCACCAAAGGATGAGACTCTTGATATCCTCCCGGAACACTTTCAGGAAAGATCTTTGGTGTTGATTGAACCAACACAGCCAGTA
Organism: Thuja plicata; assembly: GCA_018584345.1. Taxonomy (NCBI): domain Eukaryota; kingdom Viridiplantae; phylum Streptophyta; class Pinopsida; order Cupressales; family Cupressaceae; genus Thuja; species Thuja plicata. The sequence goes on from MU223146.1 coordinate 2,374,753, forward strand.
AACTTGGGCACTGTTGAGAATCCTCAAATAGTTCATCTGGCACAATCTTTATCTGAAGAAGAGAAGGTACAATTTACAAAGTTCCTGAAAGAGAAGAAGATTAATTTTGTGTGGTCTTATACTGATATGCCAGGGCTAGATCCTAACCTCATCATGCACCACTTGTCTATAGCTCCTAGGATCAAGCCTGTAAAACAAAAACTTAGAAAAATGCATCCTCATGTTGCATTATTGGTAAAAGCAGAGCTAGAAAAGTTGTTGAAAGCTGGATTTATTCGAGTCATTACCTATGCAGGGTGGATCTCCAATGTGGTCCCCATTTCTAAATCTGATAAATCTATCAGGATTTGTACGGACTTCAGAGACCTAAACAAAGCATGTCTGAAAGACGACTTCCCTCTACCAAACATTGACATGATCATAGATCTTACAACAAGCTTTCAGATGTATTCATTGATGGATGGATTCTTGAGCTATAATCAAATCAAGATCACACCTGAGGATCAAGAGAAAATCACATTCACATGCGCATGGGGCACCTTTTGCTATAATGTCATGCCTTTCGGGTTAAAGAATGCCGGTGCAACATATCAAAGAGCCATGACAACAATATTCCATGACATGATGCACAAGAACATGGAGGACTATGTCGATGACACATTGGCTAAATCCAAGGAAAGAGGTACTCACATTGCTGACCTAAGAAAGATATTAGATCAAATGGAACAGTTCCAACTCAGGCTCAACCCGAAGAAATGTGCCTTTGGGGTCCAATCAGGGAAGCTCCTAGGATTCATAGTATTCACGAAGGGAATCAAGGTAGATCCTGCAAAGGTAAAGGCTATTCTAGAGATGGCTCCTCCATGTAACATCAGTAAAATGAGGACGCTACAAGGGAGACTTCAGTCTATCATGAGATTCATGTCCCAACTTTCAGATAGGGCACAACCCTTTACTAAACTACTATATAAAGGGGTTACCTTCAAATGGGATGAATACTATGAAGCAAACTTCAGAGAATTGAAGGGGTACCTAGCTGCTCCACCTATCCTTATGGTGCCTATTCATGGAAAACCCTTACTCCTATACATTTCAGCTATGGCTACATCCCTAGGAGTACTATTGGCACAAGAAGATGAAACAAAGAAAGAATGAGCTATCTACTACATTAGTAGAACACTAGTCACTTATGAGCTCAATTATAGAATTATTGAAAAAGCATGCTTAGCAGTCGTCTTTGCATCACAAAAATTGAGACACTACATGCTCTACCATATAGTAAAGCTCATTGCTAAGATCAATCCTCTAAAGTATCTTTTAAGCAGGACAACATTAACAGGATGTTTGGCAAAATGGGTCCTAATTCTAAGTGAGTTTGACATTGAATATGTAGAATAGAGAGCTATCAAAGGACATGTACTTGCAAATCAATTGGTTGATTCACCACTCCAGGATGATGAACCTTTACTAATTAAATTCCCTGATGAAACAATCATGCATCTTACTGAACATCCCTGGAAGATGTACTTTGACAGTTCATTCACTCAATGAGGGTCTGGAGTAGGGGTCCTCTTCATAACTCCACAAGGATACAAGATTCCCAAATCTTACAAATTTATGTTTCCATGCACCAACAATATCTCAGAATATGAAGCATTGGTCAATGGCCTCAAGCTAGCTATGGAATGG
>MU223146.1:2384835-2410233 GCA_018584345.1 Thuja plicata
AGCAACTCAACCCACTTGAGAAAGTCCACTTTCTCAAGCATGACTTTCTCAAGTCCACCTTCTCAAGCCACCCTCTTACACCCTCCCCTTGCTTCTTTAAGGCTTTCATTAATACCTTATTAATGAATATGTCTTAAGCCTATGTCTCCTCCATGCCTTATTAATGCCCAAGGTATTAATGGTTCTTACACCACCATTAATGAGTCCCTCAACTCATTAATCCACCTTGTCTCCCCTCTTTCTTTCTCATTCTTCTATAAATAGAAGCCATTTTTGAGAGCAAATGGGCCTTCATCTAATATTGTAAATGCATTGTTATGCTGTTAGATTAAAGTTAGAACTCATATTTCATTTTATAATTCATGCTTTTACATTGTTATTATCTCCATTATTAGAGCTAGAATGCATGTTTTTCTCATCATTTAGCTTGTTTTAAACTAAAATACTTCATGCTAGGTTGTATATGTCATTGATGGTAGCATAATTCGAGGGCTATTATGTTACTAATCACACTCTTCTTAGTTAGAAGGCAGTAGGTCGATATTAGTGGGTTTTATATGCTTATCTAACCTTTTTGAGCTAATGCAATGACTTATTGATGTGTTGTGTCTCTTATTAGGTACAAAATATACACACACATCAGGATCTGTACAAACTTCAGGGACTTAAGCAAGGAATGTCCTAAGGATGACTTCCCCCTACCTAATATTAATATGATCATAGACCTCACAACATGATACCAAATGTATTCATTAATGGATGGTTTCTCAGGCTATAATCATATAAAAATTGCCCCCGAGGATCAAGAGAAGACTGCATTTACATGCGCATGGGGTACATTTTGCTGGAACACCATGCCATTTGGGTTAAAGAATGTCGGTGCCACTTATCAAAGGGCAATGACCACTATATTCCATGACATGATGCATAAAAACATGGGAGATTACGTAGATGACACCCTCGCTAAATCTAAAGAAAGGAGCACTCATATTAATGACTTAAGGAAGATATTGGATCGAATGGAGCAATTTCAACTTAGGCTCAATCCAAAGAAGTGTGCCTTTGGGCTCCAATCAGGAAAGTTCTTAGGATTTATTGTCTCAGCAAAAGGAATTGAGGTAGATCTTGCAAAAGTGAAGGCTATACTAGAGATGACTCCTCCCCGCAACATCAGTCAAATGAGGACATTGCAAGGGAGACTTCAGTCAATTAGGAGGTTCATTTCACAACTTGCTGATAGAGCTCAACCCTTTACCAAATTACTAGATAAAGGGGTCACCTTCAAATGGGATGAACACTATGAAGCCAACTTTAGAGAATTAAAAGAGTACCTAGCTACTCTTCCTATTCTTATGGTACCCATTGATGGAAAGCCATTACTCCTATGTATTTTAGCTACAGCTACACCTCTAGGAGTATTGCTCACACAAGAGGATGAAACTAAGAAAGAAAGAGCTATCTACTACATCAGTAGAACACTAGTCTCCTATGAGCTCAATTACAACATTATTGAGAAAGCATGCTTAGCAGTCATCTTCGCATCACAGAAATTAAGACACTACATACTCTCACATATAGTAAGGCTCATTGCAAATATTGATCCTTTGAAGTACCTTTTAAGAAAAATAGAATTAACAGGATGTATGGAAAAATGGGTCCTCATTCTAAGTGAATTTGACATTGAGTATGTGGATAGGAGGGCTATTAAAGGACAATTCCTCATAGATCAGCTAGCTGATTTACCACTCCAAGATGATGAACCCTTAAGGATTGAATTCCCTGATGAGACCATTATGCATCTAACTGAGTATCCATGGAAGATGTACTTTGATGGTTCCTTCACACAACAAGGCTCTGGAGCAGGGGTTCTGTTCATAACTCCTCAAGGCTACAAGATACCCAAGTCTTACAAGTTGATGTTTCCATGCACGAACAACATTTCTGAATATGAGGCATTGGAAAACGGTCTTAAGCTCACCATGGAGTGGAAGATTGTAGATTTACACATGTATGGTGACTCCCAGTTCATTATCAATCAAGTTAATGGAGATTATCAGATGAAAGATGAAAAGTTGACACCCTACAAGCAACTGGTTGATGACCTAAAGAAATACTTTGTCTTCATCACATTCCAGCAGATACCCAGAACAGAGAACAAAGCGGCAGATGCTATGGCTACATTGGCATCCATGTTACAACTGGAGGAACATCAATTTTGCTATGGCTTCTTGGTGGAAGAATTATCCTATACTACCTTTGATACCCCTCAATACCAAGTAATTTGTGCTATAAACACCCCAGACCAATCTTTGCATATGGCGCTAAAGCAACACTACCTATGGTGCTAAAGAAACACTACCTATTAAGGTTGAAATCAAAATGAAAAAGAGCCTTGATTAGGAAATCATCGCATTATTTCCTTGTAACTATTAACTTATATCGACGAGGTCTCGATGGTACGCTTCTTAGATGTTTAGAACTTGAAGAGTCAGATCACGCATTAAAAGAAGTCCACAAAGGTGTATGTGGATCACATTCGAATGACTTTTCACTAGCAAAGAAACTTCTTAGAGTAGGCTATTACTGGCCTACAGTGGAAAAAGATGCTATTCACTTTTCAAAAACTTGTCATAAATGCCAGACACATGGAAATCTCATCCATGCTCCTACCAGAGAACTTATACCTTTCATTACACATTGACCATTTCAACAATGGGCCTTTGACTTGGTTGGACAAATATATCCCAATTCTTCAAATGGACACAAGTTCATCATTACGACCACTAAGTATTTCATGAAGTGGGTCGAGGCCATGCCGCTAATCAAAGCCACCGGCAAACAGGTGGCTATGTTCATTCTAAACTACATTATCTGTAGATATGGGATACCCTCTTCAATTGTAATAGACAATGGGGGCCAATTTAAAAACCAAGACATTGATGACCTTTGTGAACAGTTCCACATCACTCAACACTACTCCTTAATCTATTACCCTCAAGGTAATGGATAGGCTGAGGCATCTAATAAGAATATTCTCAAGATCCTACTTAAAACTATAAGTCTGGCAGAGACTGGCATCTACAACTGAATCCAGCACTATGGGCCTATAGAACAAGCATCAGAACACCAACTGGAGCCATGCCATTTTCCCTAGTCTATGGCGCTAAAGAAACACTACCTATTGAGGTTGAAATCCCATCTTTGCATATATCTTTACATGGTCTTGTAACTGATGAGAAATACCACATAGATAGGGTGAATTCTTTAGACCTACTTGATGAGCATAGACAATAGGCATTTGATCATTTGAAGGTGTACCAAGCACACATGTCTAAAGGGTATAATAAAAAGGTCAAACCACAACAATTTCAAGTGGGGGATCTCGTCCTAAAGGAGAATCCTAAGAACCAGCGTAACAGAGAGAAAAAAAGAAAGTTTGAACCTAATTGGTTAGGACCTTATGTTATCATTGCTACTTTTGGGACTGGATCTTATCAACTAACTACACCTGAGGGAGACGTTCTTCCATATCCTATCAATACTTTACATTTGAAGCGGTTCTACGCTTGATATTTAGATAGCAGAGCCTGTACAGTAAATAGTTCTTAGAAAATACCAAAAACATTCAGAAAATTGATTTTGGAGAAATTTTAAAAATAGTGGAAAAAGTCTTGAAGAAAGGTATCTTTGGTGAAAACTTGGCAAACAGGCACCTTGATACTACAAAAACATTCAAAAAAAGCAAAAATAGCAAAAAATTTGAAAAAGAGAAAAGTTCCTTGATGACAACCTGGTAAAACAGGCATCTTGGTAGCAAAAAGAATGAAAAAGTTTTGTCAAGTGGTGAAAACCTGGCAATCAGGTGTCACTTGTATCCTGTGCTCCATCTATCAATGCATTGCTGATACTACGCCTTCACAATTACACCTGTGCTGAGAATTGACTTTGTTTCCTTACGAAAACCTTATCCTCACTTGGGATTTGTCTGTGTTTCTGTCATAAGGTCAAGTCATTCCACACTGGGGGCATCTTTGCTAAAATGATAGATTATGTCTGCTAGGTTGTCACAGGATGGTTTTGTCCCATGACACAATTACTACTCGATATTTGCACTCACCTGTCACTTTCACGAAACAAGGGTGTATCTTTACGAACCACCTATTTGGCACAAACATTGCACTAACATGAAAGGTGTTCCTAAGACCTAAATTGGATTGCAAACAGGAACAATATTATACACAGACATGGAACACATATTGCTTAAATTCCAACTTTTGATTGATGAATCTCCACTGTGCTTGAAAAATGAATCAATAGTATTTTTTAATACTACTTAAGCACACAGTCTGATCTTGGTTGGATTATAACTATTTTATGTTTCGATGATGCTTTAACTAGGGGCATGTAAGTAGTTATGAGTTTTCTTTGATTGATTCACAATTGATAGTTGCTATGTTTTCCGAGTTACTCCATGACGTCTGCGCAAAGACAAAGAGTCACAAGGACAAGAGACATAACATTTTCTTGGTTCTCTATGTATGGTGATTGTTCCAAGTGATCCTATACATTTCACCTAACTTAGATGTTTATGGTAAGAGCTACCAACATGAGTGGATAGTCGCATGTGTCTCGATCTTTGTTATGTGTAAACTACAGTGAGGTTGAAACAATTTCCTTGTCTATTTTCTAACTTAGATTCTCACTAAGGTATACAAAGCATAATGTACCCAAGGATATGAATTTTCAAGGTCATTGCAGGTCCAATATCTTGCCTTACTCAGAATCTGATATAATAAAAGGAAGGTGACTATTTTGTTATCCTGGCTTCTATGCCTTGATGCATGAGTCTATTTCTGACATTTCCTCCAAATAAACATGAGTATTCATACTTTTATAATATTAGTGGGTATTAGTGATTGTTGTACTATCAGGTGGTATCTATTCTAAAAAGTGCCCAATGATGATAAAATGCTACAATATCTGCAAATAAGTGACAAGTCCTAAGAGTCTGCATATAGATGCATTTAGAGATTACATGACACATTTTTAAAAGAACAACATAAGGATTTGAGCTCAAACTCCTTTCTATTTTTAATTCATCTGAAATCCAAGATATTTACATACACATGCTTCCCAAAATCTTTGATCAATCGAGAACGAAACCAAACTCACATCTTAAACGTGATTAAGTTGGTACCCGTGTGTTTATTCTTAACACACCCCTATTTCTTCACTTCTTCTAAACTATTCTTTCATTCCCCTACCCAATTACTACAAGTGATACATCATTTCAATAGAGGGATTTTGTTATTTTTTCCTTTGATTTCATTTTCGAGGGGGCATTATCACACTATCATCAATCAATTCTTGCTCAAAACAAAATTAAAAATGACTTTGTTATCAAACAAACTAAGGGCATGTCAGTTTTCTTGACTAAGTCAGTATTTTTGGATAGAAAGATTTGGTTCTCATAAGCTGGATATCTTATGTTTCCTCATTTTAAAAGATTCTTACTAAGTTCCTGGCAGCTTCATACTGACTTTTGGATGATAACCAAGTTTGGAATCAATATTATCAATTTTTGGACGACAACCAAGTTCAGAATTGGTATCTTTAAGATCTTTTATTGACTTTTGGATGATAACCAAGTTCAAAATCAATACTATCAGTTTAGTTTGATCAAGTGTGAGACTGATCTCATCAGGCATTTCATTCGATCATGAGCGAAATTCTCAATCTTTCTGAAGTCAACATCAAAAAATTTCTTTGAATCAATGTGCTGCTCACACATCAATTCAAAGAGAGGCAAATGTAACCACCTATATTTGGTCTGATCTGACCATAGACCCTATTTTTCCTAAGTGTGATCATACCCCCAATTATGTCCAGACAACTCTTCAATCGGCTGGCATAATTAATTCAAAACATATTTAATCTCCTAAGTGATCTAATCACTAATTGTAGACGTCCAAAAATATTAATATTATTTTCCCTCTTATTCCTCTAACTATTTAATTTAATCAATTAAATAGTCTAATTTGCTAGTATTTATCAATAGTTTAAATACTATTCTAATGTATTTCATTTAAATACATTTGTCTCATAAAATATCCTTTTTAATAAATTTACATTTATTAAATCCTCCATATTCTTAATTCTTCTAAAGCATGATTTATTCAAATTCAATTTGGATTATAATCTAAACCCTAGCTAGGAACCTATTAATCCTACCCTAAAGCCTACCCTATTCCTACCCTACTCCCATCACCTCATTTCCTAAGTATACTTCCCCACCTAACTGTCCTTTAATCATGATTAATGGGTGATTCCTAACCTTTTGAGGCTAATGGAATGATCACTCACATGGGGAAATTCTCTCCAAAATGGGCATCCATTCCTCTTTAATTTCTTCTTAAAACTTTGTCTCCCACTTGGAAATATTGAGCTACTCAATATTAAATGCCAATTTTGACTCAAAATTGGCCATCTTTTCAAGTCTATGTGTCCCTTATGTGGCTCTTATGTGGATGCCACATAGGTGCCACTTCATCCAAGCTTCTTCCTCTCTCCAAAAACTCTATAAATAGAGGCCTTCTCCTCTTCATTTTTCATCTCTCAATTTGCATTGTTATCATGCTATTTTGCATTTAGAAGTTCATAGTTCTAGATTTCATGTTTTCATATGCTCTTAGTTTATGCTTAAATCACTTAGATATTACATGCTAGGTTCTTTTTGGTTAAAATGAATCATAATTTTCATCTCATATCATAACATAGCATAGTTCTTGAATCATAGCTTTCAATCTTGTATCTTGCATATCAATTTGAGCATCATCTTTGGGTAGGATTTAAGACTAGTTTTCCATACTAGTTCTTGAACTTCTTCTTTGATTCCAAGCTTGCATTCCATAGTTGCATTTCCTTGGGGATTCATGTCATTTGTGTGTTTGAGAGAGCACACCTACATTTAATCAAAAAGAACAAATCAAACAAGTTAATTAGGGCGCTCACTTGTTTCTAGTTCAATATGATGTTATGTTGATTTCTTTGTTGTTTGCTTGCTCTTTCATATGCTTTTGAATCAATTTTATGTACTGACCCACTAATGTTTTCATGTTTGAGCTTTCTTCCAACAGATTGAAGAATTCACCGTACACACTAATTTACATTAATCACTTTAGCCAATCCAATCAAATCAATTCAAATCAATACCTGGCTAAGGTAATTAATTTAAAAGGAATTAAATGGAATCCTAATTATACCTCATCACTTGAAAAATCAATCCCCTAGCCTAATTTATTCAATTTGGCTATAGTCCTAATTAATTATTACAAAGCAATTAAAAAGCTTAAATGATTAATTAAATCCCTATTATTGATTGAATATGTTATTACAACAATTCATTTTATTTATATTCCCTCAAACCTAACCAATCTCAACTACCCAACCATGAGTTCAAACTCATCCCAACCCCCTTATCACATGGTAATTCTTCTTAATTAACTAATTAAACTTAATTAGCTAAACCCCCCTCCACTCATTCTCTCTCCTCCCATCTCTATCTCCTTAATAACATGTCTTAAGCCTTAATCCTAATCCTAAGCTATCCTTAAGCTTGCCACATTCCTAAATCTGTGATTAGGAATTCAACCCTCCCCCTGAAGTCAAAGTTATTAAGCTTGACCTTAAACCCTCACCCATGCTTCTTAAACCCCCACCCATACCTCATTAATGCTTTTATAAATGAAGCATTAATGGCTCTTACACATTCTCTTCCATACTCCTCATTAATGAGTCTTACACCCTCATTAATGGCATCCCTTCTAGAGTTTTCTCCCCTTCCTCCATTTCTTCTATAAATAGGAAGGATTTTGAGCTCAAATGGCCCTTGCTTTGCCTTTGATTTTTGAAGCCCTTAACTTTTGAGTGTATTTTTGTAATGGTCCTAATTTTGAAGAGTTGAAAACATTGTTATGCTACTCATTTTCATATAGAATTATATTGCATCATAGTTTTGATATCTTGTATTGCTATAATCTTCATTTCTAGAGGTAGAATGCATGTTTCTCAATCATTTAGATTAGTTTTCATATGAATCTTCCATTCTTAGGTTGCATATGTCACTGGAATATGCATAATCTGAGGGCTATTATGTCATTTTTCATAGTCCTCCTAGATAGGAAGCAATAGATCGATTTTGGTGATTGCTATGTTTGTTAACCCCTTGTTTTCACTAATGCAATGATCTATTGAAGTGTTGTGTCTCTCTTAACAGGTACAAAAATCACACACAAACCAAGAACAACACTAAAACATGCAAATATTAATGTTAGCCATTAGAAACAAGATTTAAGATGTTAGCATATTTTAAGTGAAATCTAAAAACAAGAACCTTCACCACAACCTCAGATGAGCCAAACAAGGGCACCCAATGCCTTGTTGATTTGCTCTTAGAGATGTATGTGAGTGTGCTCTCCCAACACAATATAATAATCACACTATGATTTTTATGGATAAATCTATAATGCAAGCTAATGAGGGATAAAGAGCTCAAGAACAAGTATGAAGAACTTATCTCAAGCTATTCACCATATGATTGAAATGAAAATACAAACAACTAAACTAGAATGATATGCATGAGATAATAGAACTAGATTCATTCTATTAAACCTAAGATGTAATATCTAGATTTTCAAAATGAACTAAGAAAGCATGAAACATAAACATGAACTAAGAATTTCTAGAGCTAAACTAGCATGATAACAATGCATAAAATGAAGATGATTTGCTCTTGACAATGGCCTCTATTTATAGATTTTTTGGAGGAGAGAGAGGGATTGGATGAGGTGGAGCTCATGTGGCATCCACATAGGTTCCACATTAGGGACACATAAGCCATGCAAGAGGCCCACTTTTCTCACACATGTGTGAGAAACTTTTGATGTGATGGGTCAAGGTGTACTTAAAGTACACATGTGAAGGATCTTGTAAGAGGTGTAAGAGTTTTGGTCCAATGAAACACTTTTAAAAAGTGTAAGAAGGTGTCATCATGGGTGTAAGAAACCTTGTTGGCACCAAATTAGAATTATTTGAAAAAGAGAATTTTTAGAAATTTGCTCACACATGTGTGAGCAAATAATTAGGACTAATATGTGTAAGAATCAAGAAATTAGCCTTATTAACCTTAGTTAATTAGTAAGTAGGTCTATTTGGTGAGAGTGATGTGAGGTAGGGTAGGATCTAGGTTCAAATTAGTTTAATCTAAATTAAATTTAGATTGATCATAGTTTAATAGAATTAAGTCATGTGGAGGAATAAATAAATTAAAAATTTATTTAAAAGGGATTAATGGGGGGTAATGTATATAAATAAGAATTAATACATTAAAGGGGATAATATTTAAATTAAATTTAAATACTAAGAAAAGTGAATCATATTTAATTAAATAAATAAAAGAATATAATAAATATAAATAATTAATTATAATTAATTATAATGCTATAGGAATATTAATTAAATTAATATAAGGACGATTTTAGACGTCTACATTTTGCCCCTCTTTGATGCAGTGTTAGAAGTGGCGTCCCGTCAAAGAAAATAAAATAAGATGCCCTAGAGAGATAATTAATTATGGTGGGAGATGAGATGATGCCCCTCAAGAAAATAATAGAAAAAAATAAATTTTGTGGAATTTTCTCGAAAAAAGGCAGAAGAGAGGAAGAAGAGAGAAAAGGGGGAAATTAGGTGGTTTCGCGAGACACGTCCTTGGGGGGGTGGTAGACCTAGGCTAGATCGGGAACATGATGCCCCAATCAGGATGGGGGAATAAATAGAAACCTTGCCAAGAGAAAAATGCAAAGTGCAATATGACGTAGCTAAAATGCAATCCTAACTACATGATAACAGTGGGATTTATACCCTGTTAATGTTGGAGAGCACACCCTAGTTTGATTTTGCAAAAGGAGTTATGCACCATGTGCTAGAAAATACAAGTGACATGGTTCCTTTGTGTGCGCTAGACTCTCAAACAAATAGGTTGCTAGAAAAAAGAATGCAAGATATCAGGTATGATGAGACCTATGAAATGTTGCTCATGAGGAGACGCAATACACCCAGATATTTTTAGGGATTTGGGATGTATGAATCCTGCCCCCAGTGAGGCATACATAGTCATAACTGAACATGAAACATAAATACACTAACAATTTATGACAAGTAGATCATACCACAAATGACATGTATTCCAACAGGTACTCACCATAATGAACCAAGATATGAAAGACCGAGGCTGTCACAAGAAGGACACATTGAAACACAAGATAAAATCAACAAAAAGGCATCCTAACCAAGCAGTCATTTAGTCTAGAAGCTCTTTCCATGAATAAATTTGATGTGAGAATTGATAGAAAAGCCGACACCGGAAGGATGCATCCTGATGGGCAAAAGATTGATTGATTGAAATGGGAATTCGATGACAATGGCTTGTGAATAGAAAAAAAATTAGGAAATTCAATCTGTCTGCTGATTTGTTGGAAATGTTTGTGGTCACTGTGTCTAGAAAAAAACTCATTGTTGATATGGTAAGCTCAGTCGTGCAAGAATACGATTTTATTGCGGAAGTGGAAAATAATCAAGGAAATACCTGCACAGATATGGGTAGTGACTTTTATTATGGAAGGAGATGTAGGCTGCATAGAAACAAATGTGGAAACAGATGGTGGATCTGACTACACATGGCGCTTGAAATAGGTTTTCACCATGGTACTTATCCATTGTGCCACCGAAGTGGTTTTCATAGATGGACGGATTTATTTCTCTTTCTCTTTTTCCTTTTTGATACTTTTGTCAAGCTTTTGTATTTTTTATGCTTTTTTTATTTTTTTATTTTTTTTCTTTTGCTTACTTTTTGAATGTTTTTGGATTTTCTGCTTTTTTGATTTTTTTGGATTTTTGACAATTTTAGCTGTACAATGGACTACTGATGGATCAAGCATAGAAGCACTTGAGATGTATAATATTTACAAGATCAGGTATCAGATCTCCCTCTGGTGACACAATATGATAAGTGTCGGAGCCATATTTTGCGGTGACGATGAAGGGCCCCAACCAATTAGGTTCAAATTTTCCTTTCTTTTCACGGTTCTGGAGGTTCTTCATATTATGCTGCAAGACAAGATCACTGACCTCAAACTGATGAGGCTTGATCCTTTTGTTGAACTGAAGGCGAAGGCAATTTTGATACATATGGAGGTGGTTTAGGGCACTGAGGCATCTCTCATCAAGGATTTCTAGCTCTTGCAAGCGGGCAACTCTATATTCTTCTTCAGACAATAGATTCTTGAGAGAAATTCTGAGGGAAGGGAGCTCAATTTCGATGGGTAGAATAGCCTCAGTACCATAAACAAGGGAAAAGGGAGTGGCTCCAGTGGGGGTTCAAATGGAGGTGCGGTAGGCCTAAAGGGTGGGATTGAGGCGAAGGTGCCAATCACAGCAAGCTTCATCGACTATTTTCTTGAGGATTCTGAGGATGGTTTTATTTGTAGCCTCTGCTTGACCGTTGCCTTGCAGAAAGTACTTGGAAGAGTTATGGTGGGTAATGCTAAATTTCCTACATAGCTCTGTGACATCCTTGTTCTTGAAAGGTCCTCCATTATCAGTAACAATGTCCTAAGGAATGCCATAGATACAGATAAGATAGTTCAAAATGAACTTCAAATTCTATTTCCAGTGGTGTAGGTGAGAGGAACAACTTTGACCCACTTGGTAAAGTACTCAGTAGCAACAAGGATTCATTTATGGCCATTGGAAGAATAGGGAAAATGTGGCCAATGAGATCGAGACCCCAGTGTGAAAAAGGCCAAGGGGTAATGGTGGGCTGAAGGGATTGGGAGGGGGCATGTATCAAATCATCGTGCTGTTGAAAAGGCACACACTTCTTCACATGGTTGTAAGCATCTTGTTCCATAGTAGGCCAGTAATATCCAGTGTGTAACAAATTATTGGCCAAAGTAAGTCCACTAGAGTGAGCCCCACAGATTCCTTGATGTACCTACTCTTAGGACGTTTGTGCTTCATCAAAATTCAAACACCTTTAAAAGAGTTCCATCAAAATGCTTTCAGAAAAGGGTATCACCAAGGATTGTGTATCAGAAAGTGTGGCGAATGAAGGTTTTATGTTGATTGGGGGTTAAGGTAAGTGGGGTATGTCCATTGCGAAGGTAGGAATAGACTTCTTGGTACCATGGGGAGTTAGGATCAACAATTTCACACACCATTTCAGAATTTGGTTTGTCATAGGCAGGGACCGTAAGATTCTCAACAAGAAACTCACATAGTGTACTGTGTTCTGGCATGGTGATCAAGGACCCAATAGTAGCCATGGCGTCTGCTACTTTGTTGTTTGTGTGGGGGATCTACTGGAAGATCAATTCAGTGAAATACATTTTGAGATCTTCAATTGTACGACAATAGGGAAGCAACTTGTCATCCTTTGTTTAGTATTCATCCATAACTTGTTTGATAACCAATTGTGAATCACCAAGCACCAACAAATTGATAATCTTCCATTGTATGGCCTGGCGGAGTCCAAGTACAAGGGTTTCATATTTTGCAATGTTGTTGGTACAAGGAAATTGTAATTTATAAGATTTAGGGATGAGATCCCCTTTTGGTGTAACAAATAAGATTCCTGCCCCTGATCCTTTCTGAGTGAAGGATCCTTCAAAATAAAGTTTCCATGGGGTACTGGGGCAAGATTAAGGACTGATTAATCTGGAAAATCTGTGATCAATGGATGTTTACCATCAACAGGTGCTTCAGCTAGTTGATCTACAATTACTTGTCCTTTGATAGCTTTGTGATCCACATACACAATGTCAAATTCACTAAGGATCATAACCCATTTTGTTGTACAACCAATGAGAGCAGCACGGGCCAAGAGATATTTGAGTGGATCAATTTTGGCAATGAGATGAATCTTATGATTGAGCATATAATGCCATAGTTTCTGTGTATAGAAAACAATAGCCAAACATGATTTCTCAATTAGGGAATAATTCAAATCATAACCAATAAGAGTCTTGCTGAGATAGTAAATTGCTCTCTCTTTGCCGATATCATCTAATTGTGCCAGAAGGGATCCCAATGCGACCTCTGTAGCAGATATATATAAAATCAGAGGATGACCATCAACAGGTGGTACCAACATAGGTGGATTAGCTAGATAACCTTTTAGTTTCTCAAATGAATTTTGACATAAGCAATCCCACTGAAATTTGATATTCTTGCGCAAGAGATGAGAGAACGGATGCACCTTATCTTCAAGTTGTGACATGAATCTTTTGATTGATTACAGTTTCCCTTGTAAACTATGTAATTGTTTCAATGTTTTGGGTGGTGGCATCTCTAGGATTTCTTTTACTTTCTTTGGATCCACTTCTATTCTACGCCGTGACACAATGTGTCCTAGAAGCTCACCAGATTGTACTCCAAAGACACACTTCTTGGGATTTATCCTAAGCTTATACTTCTCCAATCACTAAAAAATGGTAGTAAGGATAAGAATGTGCGATTCTTGTGTCTTGGATTTTCCCAAAAGATCATCGACATACTCTTCCATGATGACATGTAAAAGGTCATGAAAGATGGTAGTCATTGCTCGTTGATAAGTGGCTCCTGCATTCTTAGGACCAAAGGGCATCACCTGATAATAGAAGGTATCAAAAGGTGTTGTAAATGTAGTTTTGTGCTGATCTTCTGGTGCTCTCCTAATCTAATTGTAACCAGAGAAACCATCCATGAGGGACAACATCTCATGTCCAGCAGTCAAATCCACTATAATGTCGATATTCGGGAGCGGAAAATCATCCTTAGGACATGCAAGGTTTAGGTCTCTGAAATCAGTGCAAATGCGAATGCCCCCAGTAGGTTTGACTACTGGTACAATATTGGAGACCCATTCAGGATAGTCTATTGGTGTGATTACTTTAGCATCCAGCATCTTCTAAAGCTCTACTTTGACTACCAGTGCAACTTGTGGATGCATCTTGCGGAGTTTTTGTTTAACAGGATTTACACTGGGATCCACAACAAGATGGTGCATGACAAGATCTGTATCGAGCCTGGGCATATCCTTGTAAGTCCAAGCAAAATTGGTTTTATGTTTATGAAGGAATGCCATCATGTCTTTCTTTTCTTGATCACTGAGAGAAACTGCAATGTAAGTGATGTGTGGATCTTCTTTTGTGCCTAGATTGATCGGGATAGTGTCTTCAATGATTATAGAGGACACTTCTGGTTCTGATGATATGAATAACAGGTCAGCTTCTCCCTCCTCTAGCACCTTAGAAAGGTTTTCACTAGAGGATATGTCCTTTATTTTATTTTTTTCTTCATCGAAAGGTGCATGTGAGAGGTTTTCACCAGGGGATACTTTTATATTTTGATTTTTTTGATTTTGATTTTCTTTTTCATTTTTGCGAATGAGAGAATTGACTAGGCTACTGAAGTAGGCTTGTTCACTGTAATGAATTTGATGTTCATACTCTTAGAGATTCTTAAGTCCAAAGAGAGCTAAAAATGCCTCATCCAAATCACAAACGTCCAAAACTGGTGGTGAATCTTGCTGATCCCTGTCAATTAATTTAGGGTTTGTGAGGGGGAGATGAGGGGATGAAAGGTTGGCTTGGGTGATAGTGAAGACATGTGGTTATTTTTGTCAAGGTCATATTCAACATAGTGGAAAGGAATTTTGAAGAACTCTTCTTCAGTGTCTGAATTTGAAGCAGCTAAACAATAATCCTTAGTGAAGTTAGTCTTGGTCTCTATGGAGCCCAATCCATGTCCTTTAGGATAGCCATTAGCTGTTATGATCTTCTTCTTACCATTTTCATTAGCTCCAAGACCAGTACCATGATATCCCATACTTTCAACAATGGGAGTAACCTTGGGATACTTTCCTTTGGGGAAAGTTACAGGTCACTCTTCTTGATTATTATAGAGCCAATCAAGGACATTATATTCCATGTGTTCATCTGATAAAGACCCCCAATGTTCAAAAGTGGTTATTTTGTAATGCATGAGCACTTTGTCTTTAGAGGGGGGTAATGGTGATGGTCTTCCATAAGACATTAGAGACAAAGGGAGTTGCCCAATGCATAAAGCACTTTCAAATTTATATTCTCCCATACCTTGATCTGTAAAGGTGGATTTTGTTTCAGATGGAGAAGCCTTGTCTTCAGTAACCTTTTATTTCCCTTTGGATTCCTCAGCTGGTGTTTCTGATGTCTTTTTTGGGATTGAGGGAGCATTTGAAACAGGGGTTTCTTGATTAGAGTATCGACCAAACTCATTCAATGGACAGTAGTTAGATTGTTTGCCTTCCAATCTCTTGCAGTATTGAAAGGGTTCAGGGTCTCCAGGAATTGTGATTTCTCTACCGTGAGGTGGGAACTTTAGACATTGATAAGTAGAGGGTACACCTTTGATAGTGTGTATCCAGGGTCGTCCCAACAAGATATTATAAGGTAGATCTAAATCCAAAATGTGAAAAATGGTTTTAATCAGGGCTAGACCCACTTGTAAGGGTAATGTGATCAAACCCTTTCTTTCTCATTCTCTATCATCATAGGCCTTTATTATTATTCGCTTGTCTACATCTAGGAGGTCCTCAGAAAGACTGATATTATGAATCATCTTCAATGTGAACAAATTCAGTCCAGATCCACCATCTATAAGGACTTATTTTATTTTTGTGGATTGGATTTTGCATTTTATATGGAGGGACTTATTATGATGAAGATTAGGACCACAAAAGTCCTTATCAGTAAAGATAAGATACTCTTGTGCAGCTAGGTTCCTGATCATAGCTTGGAATTGTGTGACATTGATGTTCTCAGGTACACAGGATTCATTTAGAGCATCTTCAAGGATTTCTTTGTGAATTGGCGAGGTTTTTAGGAGCTCTAGAATGGATATCTGTGCAAGTGTCTTCCCTAACTAGGCCAATAGGTCATAGCGTGAGATAGGCCGAGAAGCGGTAGATGGTGCGGCTGGTGGATTTGCAGATGTAGAAGGTTTATTAGCAGCTTGGACAGTGACTCTGGGTTTGCGTGTGGTAGCATTACAATCAGCAACTTTGAGGATTATGGTGTTGAAATGTGTGTCAGATTCTTCAATGCGGCCACAAAGAGAGTCAAACCCAAATATATCATTTTCTTCTAGACTCCCACATGTTCGATCATGGCCTGTGATGGTATTGGTAGAATAGTCATATGGGATTGCATTTGATGCATTGTTTTGATTGTGTGGTGGGAAGGGCTGATTGTAGACTTTAAGTTTTGCATTAGATGAGGATGCATTCTGTCCTTCAAATTCAATTTTTCCATCCTCAATGAGATCTTGCACAAAGTGTCTAAGCTTCATGAATTTATTTGTATCATGTCCCTTGATGCGATGATAATCACAATATTCATTATCTCTATACCAAATAGGCTTGGGTTGATTTTCATCAAAAGGCCGAGTATTTGGATATATTATCATCCTTTGATCCGCAAGTTGTTTGAAGATCACGTCTAGAGGTTCTTCCAATGCTGTGAATTGTCGCCGTTGTTGATTGTCATTATTATTATTGTTGTTGTTGTAATTGTTGCGAGGAAACAAGTAAGACTGATTGTGTGGTTGTTGTTGATTGTTGTTCTGATTGTGATTGTTCTGATTCAGATTTTGATTGTTGTTGCGATTTTGATTTTGGTTTTGATTGGTGTTGCAATTATTTTGATTGTTATTGTTGGATGCTTGAATAGTTTGAACATGTTTGGCATCAGTCATTCCATCATTGACAACTCCTTTGTTTTTACTATAGAATTTCGGTTTATCATTGTTAGAAGGAGTATAATGTTTGATGCTACCTCTTTGCAAAAGGCCATCTTCAATGTCTTTTCCCTTCTTGACAAGGGATTCAAAGGTGTCAGGTGAAGCCATTTTCATTTGGAAAGACATCTCAAAGATCAAATTCTTTGTGAAGATGTCAATTAAGTGACTATCAGGTATTTTCCATGGCATGTGATTTGCGATACGTCTCCATCATTGTAAGAAAATAGCAAAGTTTTCTCCATTCTTTTGTTTAGTATTGCACAAATCGCTGAGTGTTGCTTGATGCTCAATGTTATACAAATATTGTCCAATAAATTTCTTTAAAAGATCAGAGAAAGTAGATATTAACCCATAAGGAAGGGCCATGAACCATTCCAAAGTTGCACCTCCAAGACTCCTAGTGAAGAGTCTTTTTAGGTAATTCTCATTATGTGCAACTTCTTGACATGCAATGTAAAACTCTTTGAGATATTTTAGAGGGCATGTTTCACCTTTGTATTTTTCAAATTTATGCATCTCAAAGTTTGGTGGGAATGGTTGCATTGTGATAGACTTGTCAAATGGATAGGGACAAATCTCCTCAAAAGAAAACTCCTTCTTGCCCCCATTTTGTAAACCTTGTACAATGCTTTTGAGCTCATTGAATTATTGAGCAAAATCTGGAGTATTCTATGGAATAAATGGTGGCACATAAGCTCCTCCTCCTCCAAACTGTGCGGCTAAAAACCCCGTGGAAGCCATACCAATAGTAGGAGGAGGTTTATATTGATAGGCTCGAGATGTATTGGTTGTAGATGTCTTCATCCCTGTTGTTTGAAATAGAGCTGATGTAGGTAAGGGAATGGAAATATACCCTATGTTGTTGACATTAGCGCTTTCTCCTTGAGTTGTCGTCATTTGAGTGCTATTATGTGTAGTATTGTTTGGCAAGGCGCTTAGGATTTGTTGAATTTGTTCTGGTGTCAATTGGGGTATTGATGCAATTGTTGACACAGGTGCTGATGTGGAAGGTTCACTAATAGGTCCTTTACCAGTGTCACGTGATGATGTAGCATTTGAGGTAAAAGTCATGGCTGCAGTAGTAGCAACAACAACTTTGGTGACATTTCAGGTAAGGAGTGTATCATCAAAGTCAGCAGGTACTGTGACACCATTTCAAACAAGATTCAAGAATATTTCGCCACTGTTTTGCATAATGGCTTTCTCAACCATTTCTAAATTGTATGGATCGCTAAGGAAGTCAATGACTTGGGAAGGTCTTTCTTCTTGTTCCACTAGCTCAATTTCTTGGGGAACTTCCTCAACTTGTACTTTAGTTCCTTGAGAGTATTGATTGGTGAAAGGATTCTCCTCAAAGGTAGCAGTGTTAAGTGTTGCATGCCTCATGTTTCTAGCTTGGGATCGAGTGACTACCATACAATGGTGGACTTAGAAGAATGGAAGACAAGAAGGTGTAAGATTGAAATGAAATGGGGCAAAGATTTTGATTCTAGATTTGATTGGATTGGATTAATTGATGTTTGATTAAGGATTGATTGATTAGATTAAGGATTGATTGATTGATTGATTTGATTAAGGATTGATTTAAATGTTTTTGGAACAAAACTTAAGCATGACAAAACCTTGTGATGATACAACCACAAAAGGATTTGAAGCAACACCTGTTCTACTTGAAGATGGACTTGTGATCTCAAGAAAAATGGGATATCACTAAGGGATTATATCACTTGAGACATACTGATGGTCTACAAGAAATGTTGTGTTTGTTTGAGGATGAAGGTTTGTAATACTTTGATTAAGGTCTTTCAACCTAAAAGGATTGGTTTGATTTGATGATTTGATCTAATGCTCCAAGAGATGGAAGAATGATGATGGAAGAATTTGAAGAATTGATCCTAGAAGCAAGAGGTTGTCTAATCATATTGCTCAATGGTGATGAAAGCACGGTTGACAGGATACTTGGCCATGAAATTGCAGATCTTGTTGTTGTAAATGATTTTATCAACTTTCTCACGATACTCGATCTCTTGTTTGATAAATGTAGCAATGTGTTGATATTCCTTGGATTTATGAGTAGTTTCTTTCTGTTCTCGATAGGCTGGAGGTTTTGGAAGCTTAACCTTCTTATGTTTCTTGGAACCGGTCATGTCATATGAAAAAGTATGGTTTTGACTGAACAACTGAATGATTTAAGCCAAATGGTTTCAGGGTCCTATAGAAGACCAAATTTTGAATGTCTCAGCAGATTTGGAGGCTCACTATTTTCGACTAGAGATGACAATCTTAGACACAGTTGATGATATGTGCAGATGGTGATCTACATAGACAGCGACTCCAGAGTAGAGACGACCGACTGTTGCTAAGGCAGTGTGTTGAAATTCTAGGCAGATTTTGATCTTTAGTTTGATTTTGGACAAATTTGTTCGATGGAAAAAACCAATTTTAGCACACTCAAACCAGAAAAATAATAGGCTTATGTCTTAAAACAATCCAAAAAGGGACATAACAACCTTGAGGGATACAAGAAAATGTGACTTTGGGGAAATTTGATTCAAATTGCAATATTTTGTTTGTGTATGCTCAAGTGACTCTTTCAAGCCACTTATGTTTTCACTTGGTTTATCACAATGAAGATAGTTTAGACAGTAGCTACCTTAGGGAATTGGCTTCGTATGAAATATTATAGGCCCATTGCTTGGTAGTCCTTCAGCTCACACAACAGTGTCACCCCCGAAAGGGCGCCCATGTTTTTGCCTTTTTCCAGGTATTATTTATGTGCTACGAAGATCTCTTTTGCAACACAATACCCTGAGACATGTATGATGGGAATCTTGTGGGGAGAATATTCCCTCCCCTTGCACTATAATTAATCACCGTTCGAAGGTGAATCGGGTAGGCTACTAAGTTACAATTGCTAATAAGATTTTGTGGCATCCCTGCAATCGGTTTGTATGGTGTGAGACACTTAAGTCTCTAGTTCAACCATGCCAATATGCTGAGGATATTCACTCAGTATGGACTACCATTGAACACGACCCACCTGAGCTTGAAGGGATAAAGAGGACCTTTGGATCGCACTTTATTTCTATACCGACCGAAGAGATTACCAATTTGAGGTCATCCTTTAAAGGGGAAGCACACCCTCTAGACAGGCCTCTCTAGAAGCTTGATTAAGCTAAGCTTTCTCTTCACCCAAGTTCCACAAAGGCGAGGGGAGAGGATACAACTATAGTTTAATCATAGCGTCACGTATTTTTAAGGGATCTATTCTAATGACAAATAGCTCAAAAGAAGTGTTGAAAAACACTTTTTCAAACACACCAAGAAGAATTCATTCCTATTTGAACCTAATTAAAGCAACTACGTGTTTTCTACCTAAGCAAAAGACACAATAGTGTGATTAAAAATGCAATTTCAATTATTTTCCCACACAACAAAAAGGAAAACTTGTAAAGGTGTGTTGATTTGCCTTAAGTCATTCAAGAGTGATGAAGTTAATTCTCTTAAGCATTCAAGATTGGATGAGGTTCATTTTTTCTTAAGCAACATACATTCAAAGACAAATGATTAAGCATACAAGTTCATTCCCACAAATCTGTTAAAAACTTTAAGGAAACCTGCATGAAACTGTTAGTAATTTTTTGATCCTTAAAATGTGAAATGCTGCAAAAGATGAAAAACCACAGGAAAACTGCGCAGCCGGTGATCTGCGCAGACGGTGATTTGCGTGGACGGTGGTTCACCTGCACAGACGACCGAATAAAAGACAGTCAGATCCTGTTATAAAAAGACTTAATACACATAAATATCAAAATTTTCATCAAATCAGACAACATTTAACTCTTAAAAAACATCTTCCTGTCAAAAACCTGAGAGTTAAATAACTTAAAATCTGATAAAAATAGTATAAACCATGTTACTGCAAGTCTATTTTACAACAGGTGGAGATGGTAGTTTATATGCGCAGATGACGAAGTATCACAGATGACATTCTGAAAATGCGGACGACGGAATTAGAGCGTAGACGTGTCTGCGTAAAAAGTTTCTAGAATCACGAAAAATGTAAGAAAATTGTTAGAAAATAGGGACGTGGGTCCCACTGGGCGTGCCAAAATGTATGTGATGGAAAGTATACCTGCCAAGAAAAACACTAAAACATGCAAACGTTAATGTTAGCCATTAGAAATAAGATTTAAGATGTTAGCATATTTTAAGTGAAATCTAAAAATAAGAACCTTCACCACAACCTCAGATGAGCCAAACAAGGGCACCCAATGCCTTGTTGATTTTCTCTTAGAGATGTATGTGGGTGTGCTCTCCCAACACAATATAATAATCACACTATGATTTTTATGGATAAATCTATAATGCAAGCTAATGAGGGATAAAGAGCTCAAGAACAAGTATGAAGAACTTATCTCAAGCTATTCACCATGATTGAAATGAAAATACAAACAACTAAACTAGAATGATATGCATGAGATAATAGAACTAGATTCATTCTATTAAACCTAAGATGTAATATCTAGATTTTCAAAATGAACTAAGAAAGCATGAAGCATAAACATGAACTAAGAATTTCTAGAGCTAAACTAGCATGATGACAATGCATAAAATGAAGATGATTTGCTCTTGACAATGGCCTTTATTTACAGATTTTTTGGAGGAGAGAGAGAGGGATTGGATGAGGTGGAGCTCATGTGGCATCCACATAGGTTCCACATGAGGGACACATAAGCCATGCAAGAGGCCCACTTTTCTCACACATGTGTGAGCAAATTTTGATGTGATGGGTCAAGGTGTACTTAAAGTACACATGTAAAGGATCTTGTAAGAGTTGTAAGAGTTTTGGTCCAATGAAACACTTTTAGAAAGTGTAAGAAGGTGTCATCATGGATGTAAGAAACCTTGTTGGCACCAAATTAGGATTATTTGGAAAAGTGAATTTTTAAAAATTTGCTCACACATGTGTGAGCAAATAATTAGGACTAATATGTGTAGGAATCAAGAAATTAGCCTAATAATTAAGACTAATATGTGTAGGAATCAAGAAATTAGCCCAATTAACTTTAGTTAATTAGTAAGTAGGTCTATTTGGTGAGAGTGATGTGAGGTAGGGTAGGATCTAGGTTCAAATTAGTTTAATCTAATTTAAATTTAGATTAATCATAGTTTAGTAGAATTAAGTCATGTGGAGGAATAAATATATTAAAAATTTATTTAAAAGGGATTAATGGGGGGTAATGTATATAAATAATATTTAATACATTAAAGGGGATAACATTTAAATTAAATTTAAATACTAAGGAAAGTGAATCGTATTTAATTAAATAAATAGAAGAATATAACATTTAATTAATTAATTAAAATTAATTATAATGCTATATGAATATTAATTAAATTAATATAAGGACGATTTTAGACGTCTACAATTGACACTTTTGAAAGTTCTTTACAAGCTAAAAAGCATCCTTCTACAAAGATGGCCAACAATACCCCATTCTAATAAGTTTCTTTTCCAAAGTTAAACCACTAGAATGTGAACCACAAATACCCTCATGAATATCTTGTAAAGCATTTTCAAATTCTGTATTATTTAGACATGTAACTAAGGTACCATCAAGACCTCTTCGATAGAATGTATCAGATAGTGACGTATATTGGGATGTTTGGAATATAAAATTTCACTTTTGGTTTTAGGATTGATTTAAGGGTAGGATATTATCTTTCAGGTAAGCATAAATAGGGTCATACCAAGTAGATTTGGGACCTATAAGTAAGCATACAATATGGGATCCAGGATCATCATAGGTATTTTTTACCAATTCTTCCACCAGGAACTTGTACCTTGCATTTTGGTCTGGTAATAGAAGTAGAAAAGGCAAGGTAGCCATAACATATGCTACTCTATTCTATGCTCTTGGGATTTGTTTAAATGTGTTTAGCACAAAATACCTTTTGAGATCATCAACCATTCTCTTGTAAGGTATGAGTTTATCATCCTTAGTTTTATATTCACCATTTATTTGGTTAATTACTAGCTGTGAATCCCCAAAGATTTGTAATTCTGTGATCCTCCATTCTAAGGCCATTTTAATCTCAATCACTCGTGCCTCATATTTAGCTATGTTGTTGGTACATTGAAACAAAAGCTTATAATACTTTGGTATGGTATAACCTTGAGGTGTGATAAAAAGAATTCCTACCCCCAAACCAGGTTAAGTATATGACCCATCAAAATATAACTGCCATGTTTGAGGTATAATTGTAGGGATGTTTGCATTAGGAAACTCTATTTGCATTGGTTCCTCACTTGATATGGGTTCTTCAACTAGTTGATTTTCTATTACTTTCCCTTTTATTGCTCTTCAATCCACATACTCTATATCAAATTCATTTAGGATCATTACCCATTTAGCTAACCTTCCCGTGAGAGGTTATCTACTAAGAACATATTTAAAAGAATATATCTTAGCTATTAGTTTGACTTTATGTGCTAACATGTAATGCATCAACTTTTGGGAAGAAAATACTACTACTAAACATTCTCTTTCTATGAAAGTGTAGTTGAGTTCATGCTTGACCAATGTTATACTAATGTAGTAGATAACCTTTTCTTTTCCTTGTTCATCTTGTTGGGCTAATAAGACTCCTAATGAAATTTTTGTTGCTGAAATGTAGAGTAATAAAGGTATGTTTGGTATCAGATCCATCAATATTGGAGGATTCATCAAATATTTCTTGAGTAGATCAAAGGCATAATCACACTTGGTGCCCCACTTAAAAGAAGTGTCTTTATGGAGAAATTGAGTGAAAGAGTGACACTTTTCAGTTAGTTGGGCTATAAATCTTCTTATTGATTGAAGTCTCCCTTGAAATGATCTTAGTTGGATTATGTTCCTTATAGGTCCCATTTCCACGATGACTTTCACTTTTTCTAGATCAAATTCAATTCCCTTTTCAGAGACAATATATCCAATAAGTTTTCTTAAATTTACCCCAAATGCACATTTTTGGGGGTTTAGCCTAACCTTGACCTTTTCAAGCCTTGCAAAGATTTTATCCAGGATTGGTAGACGTTATTCTTTTTTAGAGGACTTGGCTAAAATATCATCTACATAATTTTTCATGGAGGTATGCATCATATCATGGAAAATTACGGTCATTTCTCTTTAGTAAGTTGATATGACATTTTTGAGACCGAAGGGCATAACATTCCAATAGAATATACTCCATGCACATGTAAAGGTTGTCTTATCTTGATCTTCTAGTGCAATCTTTATCTTGTTATAGTCAGAAAATCCATCCATTAGTGATAACATAGAGCGTCTAGTTGTAAGATCGACAATATTATCAATGCTCAGAAGTGGAAAGCCATCTTTTGGACATGCCTTATTTAAATCTTTGGAGTCTATGAAAATTTTTATACTCTTGCTAAGTTTTGAAACCATTATTTAATGTTTGAAACCCATTTGACATAAGAAATGGCTTGGATGAAGCCTGTATATAAGAGTTTCTTCAATTCTGATTTTACTAGTAATGCCACATGCGGGTGCACATTCCTCAACTTTTGTTTCAATGACTTGAATCCTAGAGAAATATTCAAATGGTGCATTATAAAATTAGGATCTAACCCTGGCATGTCATCATATGACCAAGAAAATTTGTGTGCCTTTCCTTTAAGAAATATATAAATTGTTGTCATTCTTCTTTGGATAGGGATACTACTAAGTTGATGATATTGGATTCTTCTTCTGTTCCAATATTCACTTTCTCAATTGGTTATACCAAGATGGAAAATCTTTATTCATAATTTTTTAGAAGTATGTCAAGTATCTCATCCTTAGATGCCTCGATGAAGTTTTCATCTTTAGATTCATCTTTTATTTTTACCTTTTTGTGATCTATTACTGCCACATGGTGTTTTTCACCACTAGATCTTTTTTTTTTTTTTTACTAAGAGATTCAACATATCCCCTTGTTGATGATTCTTGATAAAATTCTCTAGTGGAAGATGGTTCAACCACATTAAGGTACAATACAATGGAATAATCATTTGAAAGGTGTCCATTTTAGCTGATTTGGTTAGTTCCCAATCAATGAGTTTAGGATGTAGTAGTGGTAAAGGATTATTGGTTGGGTTTAAGCCTATTGTAGTTAAGGTCTTGATGGTATTATGGTCTACTTCACACATTATATTATTAAGGTCAATATGTGAGCTTCCTCGAGATGGTCCATAACAACCAGATCTCATTCTTCCTCATTCGAGTATTCTTCGATGTATTGTGATTCGTTATCTAGCAGTGTATACCCCAAACTTTGTCCTTCTAGAAATAAGGGTACGTATGGTTGTCTTTGATTTTACATCACTCCTTGAGGTGACCCCTATTCTTATATAGTGTAAGATAAAATATATGTTGATGATGATGATATGTTATGATGTATATGTGTGTGTTGTTTGATTTGATGTTAAGTGTTAAAATGTAAAGAGATTGAATATTCTATCTTACGAAAATGTAAAGGAGG
>MU223146.1:2416977-2463235 GCA_018584345.1 Thuja plicata
GAAAGCTTCTCTTTTATATGGAATTAGGGCACAATCTCCTAAGGAGGCCTACATAGGAGGATTAAATTATCATTAAAGCCTTTACCCCTAGGAGAGGACCTATATTAAATATAATTTAGGAATCAACGCTTCAGAACCCAAAACAGTCGACCCGGAAGCGGGAAATACTTTTTGCAAAGGCCGACCTCCTGAAACTGCAAGACCCTGGGATCTGAATCCTGGGTCAAGGTCAAGGTTGACCCTGACCTAGGTCAGGGTAGAGGTTGATATAGACCTAAAATTTCAACCTTGACCTTGAAGCCCAGAATCACCAGTCTGCAGTCCAAAATGCAGAAATCAGGCCAAATAGGAGTGGAAAGAGGAACAGAACAGGGAGGAAGCCATGTCAAGATCAGGAGCCCATTCAAGGCGCTTGCCATGACCCCAAACCACTTACTCGGAAGGATAAACATGTCTATAATGGAAGTGCTTCCATTTTCTAACTATACATATAGATATAGGTTCATGGGAATGAATGTCATATACTTCCTTGTAATGACAAGACTCTTCAGATAATGAATCCCATTCCCACTTTGCAGAGTCGTCATCACTCTATGATTGTAGCTTGATAATTTGTTCATGTATATGAGGGGAATCCTTCTTAGTATGATCAGCTTTATGATATCTTGCTTTGGTATTATCCTTTTTAAACCTGAAGGTGGCTTGTAAAGGTTCTACTATTCCTTATTTCCTCTTTCCAAGAGAACCCGATCCTTGATACCCCATCTTTTTCATGATTTAAAACCCCTTCCCATATTGATGTGTGGGAATATCAATATGCTGTACTCTTTCACTTGATTTTGTTTATTCATCTTTGTACAACCACTTAAGGATTTCATTATCATCTTGTTTTCCTACCAAGGATGTGCTAGGCCTTACAAAAGTGTCATTATATTTTTGAGGAAGTGAAGGTTCTTTAATTTGTGACATTGCAGGTCTTCCATAAGACCTAAGAGAAGGTGGTAAATTTACCATTGACAAGGAATATTCTCCTACTCCTTTATGATGAAACTTAAATTTCTTCTCAAAATCCCTCATTAGTATGTTCATATTCAAGCAATGTGTCTCTCTTTATTTCCCCCTTTTTTTTATTTTGAAGGACTTTACTCTTTTCTTTGTCCTTGTTTCATGTATTTAGGCTAGAGGAACTAGGCTTTTCACCATTTGAACTACATGAATTATCATTTTTACTCTCTCTTTCATTTCCCTTGGATGTTGAACTTGAATTAGGAACATCTTCTGTAATTTGTTCATTCGATTTATCAGGTATGAAGACTTCTCTATTATGTGGTACCAAAAAATCTGTGATAGGTTTCACATTGTTATAATATTGAAAATGGTTGAGGTCACCACAAATGGTTATCTCTTGACCAAGGTAGGGAAACTTCACACATTGATGATACGTTGAATGAACTTTTTGCATCTCATGAATCCATGGTCAACCCAAAAATATGTTGTATGTCAAATTTAGATCTAATACTTGGCACACTGTTTCTTTTTGGATTGGACCAACTCGGATTGGTAGAATCACAAGGCCCTTGGATGACCTTTCCTCATAATCATAAGATTTAATAGTAATTTTTCTCTTAGGATCAAATTTTTTTTCATAATATCCCAAGGCTTTGACCAAGTTTAGAGTACACATGTTCAAGCCAACCCCTCCATCTAGCAAGACTCTTTTAACTCTATTCTTGTTGATAACAACTTCAATATGTAATGGTAGATTTTGGGGACGATTCAGGGACATGTCATATTTCTTAGAGAAGGATAAAAAAATGTGGTGGAATGAGATGAGCTACTATGGTTTGAAATTGGTCTACATCTAAGTTATTAGGAACTGTCATATCAACGAAGGCTTTTTACAATATTTCCTTGTGAGATGGTGAGATTTTAAACAATTCTAATATCGAGATTTGTGTTGGTGTTTTTAGAAGTCAATCAACCAAATTATATTATTTTAATAAAGATGTAAGATCATTCATGATTTTTTTGTTATATGCCCCTTACAAGTTTACTTTGGTTGCTTGCTCCCTAGTGATTACATTAATGAGTTCTTTATCTTACTTGTCTTTTATAACTATGACATTAATGGAGTTGTCAAAACCTGACAATGAGTTAACGGTGTTGTCAAAGCTATGAGAAAAGTTAACCTTATCTCTCTTCTTATTTTTATTTTTTTATATATTTGAGGATTCTCCCTTTTCACGATTTAGGAATGGAGTTATAAATGCTATGTGATATTCATTGTTTTTGTGTCCATCTCTCTCAATAATGTCATTATTGATGACATAAGTTTTGCCATTAGTATGAAAAGAGAAAATTTTTGTTATGAACCACCGGTTACACTACACCAAAAGTCAGGTTTTAGTTCAGACCAAAAGTGCTAAGCAAAGAGAAACCCGATGACACAAGTTTTACTATGTAAACCAAAAGTGCAACCCGAAGATAATACAGAGGAACCCGACACGCATGTTACACTATAAAATGAAAGAGCAAAAATAAAGGAACCCGACAAAGAAAGGGAACCTAACAGATAGTTCAACAAAGGAACACTGGAAGACAATCAAACTTATTTCAGAGCAAATCGAGCATCAAACGCCGAAATTCAATTATATCCTGAGAAAAGTGGATCTGACTTCCATGTCAGATAAAATAGTTATATTCTATATTTAGAGTTTTGGTTTGTTTTAAAACCATTTCTTGAGGAACAATAAACATAATTGTAATTGTTTTAATCAGTCTAACTACTTAAAAACATGCAAACTAGGAGATCAAGGTCAAGCTGTAAACCTTTGATCATAGAGTTAAGTTTGTTATACATGAAACTAAAAAGGTCAAAATCTATTATATAAATAGATGTTGTTGTATTGTCTTAAAATGGAAGCACTTCCATGTTAAGAATGTTTAGCCCTCATTAGAGGATGTTTTTGACCATCATCATATCATCCCCTCATTTCTGCATCATCCCCTACTTCTGTCCCTGTTTAGGACCTTGATTGGGCCTCTCCGGGCACCTTCTATCCCACCTGACACATTTTCTAGGGGTTCTGACCCCCTTGGTCAAGGTCAAAATTGACCTCGACCTAGGTTAGGGCCAAAATCAACCTTGATCTAGGTCAAGGTTGACCTCAACCTTGACCTGGGTCCCCCTTCTAAATCTGGAAGCTTGTCAGCTTCTGGAGGTCATCAAAAATTCATTTTTCCCGCTTTTGGGTTGACTATTTTGGGGTCCGAAGTGGAAAATCCTAAATTGTATTTAATATAGGTCCTCTTCTAGGGGAATGAGTCTAATTGGAATTTAATTCTCCTATGTTGGCCTCCTTAGAAGATTTACCCTAATTTCATATAAAAGGAAGCCTTTCTCTCTCATTTTCTCTAAGTCTTCTAAGTGCAAAAAAAGCTCTAACTAAGATTTTGTCAAGAAGCAAAAGGTTCAAGCATCTATTTTTCTACATGTTCTAAATATTTTAAGGTGTTCAAGTCTTAATCTTAAGCATTCAATCTCTCCATTTAAGATCAATAATTCAAGCTTTCAAGCCTTTGAAGGGATTTGGTTCAAGCATTCAAGATTTATCATTCAAGCCCTAGATCTAGCCATCATGATGGTGTGATCTTCCTTCAAGATCCTTTGTGAATCCTCAAGACTCTTTCATCATCTCTTCAAGGTGGATTTCAAGCATAAAATCATGGAGGTTTATGGTTTCTAAAGTCCATGATTTCATATTTACATATTTGTCTATATTATAATTACAATTGCATGTCTATTCAATATCATAGCTTCATTCTTAGATTCAATTCTACTACTTGCTAGCATTCTATACTTTATTGATTCCAAGGTTAATTCCTAAATCAGGGTTTGACTAAGGCAAACCCCTCCCCCCAACAAACAAATCTCTTTTTCTTACAGGTATAGGTTCAGGACTGTAGATTTGAGCTCAGATCTGGATACACTTTTCAGCGAACTATTGGGATCCGTGAACAGATTTTCTATCAGACATGTGCAGGTTAGGGTCAAGATTATTGGGTCAGCGGTGAGATTAGTGGGTCAAGTTCAAGATTTTTATCAAGACAGTGTCGGATCAAAAAATATTTTTGGGTTTTGTTCGCCTCTATGTTTCATTTCCAGATCATACTTTGAATTTTCTAGAAACAGAGTATAGACCCCAGAAAACAACATTCTTTGATCTGTAATTCTTTAAGGTTAGTACTTCCTCTCATCCTTTTCAATTACTATTATATATCATATCTCTTTAATTATAAAACATAATTTAAGATCTTCTTCCTTTCTCTCATTTCCAAATGATTGATTCACTTGTGCATTGATCCTTCTTTTGGGTTAATCAACTTGGATCTTTCATTTGTGCATTTGGGGATAAAAGAGGAACATCTTATCTTCCTTCCCCCTACATGCTTAATCACATTTAAATACACATTCAAAACAAAACTAAATTAAATGTAAAGGTTAAGGAAATACACCCCTAATAATTCAATAACCAAATTTTCTTCCTTAACAGTTGTAATCATTCATTTTAAGATGGATGAGAGGATTATTGTAGCCAACAAGCACATTTATGGATCAGACTGAGAGTTTCAAGAAGAAAAACAACAAAAGATGAATTTGGTTATCAAGAACCAAGAACCAAGGCTACCGAGCAACAAAGGTATTAATCAATCACATTAGGTGATACTTTTTATATGTGATTTGTAATGGATCTATAATAAGCAATTGTAGATTGCATACACTCAGGTCAATGAGTATTTTTGTCTACATTCTAAAAAGTGTAGCAAATAGAAGAAATCCTTTCAAGAAAGGTGGATTTAACAATCCTATTTTAAATCTCTTAACCGAGTGCACACTAAACAATGTTGCTAAAGCTCTTAACAGAGTAGACCTTAACTAGTCTCCACATAATACTCCTAACAGGGTAGATCATGATAAGTGATAAATTTGTAAGCCTTAACCAACCCCTTGCAATCTACAGATAGTGAAGTTTTTGTGGGTGCCATCCCCACCACAGTTTTTACCTTTTAACATGGGTTTTCTGCATTACCATATCTTGTGTTATGTGTTACTATTTTCATGAATGTTTCTATGAATGTCTACACACAATTAATATTATGAATTGATATCACATGCATAAAGAAAGAACAACATATATGATCAGTAAAGCAAAGATTTGATTACATAAGGATAAAGGTTAATTAAATAAAAGTTTTAGAGGTACTGATTCACCCCTCCCTCCTTAGTACACACTTCTCATTATTTCCAACAATTGGTATCATATCTAGATCTCTTATTTGGAAATTTTAAAGACTTAAGAGAAAAGATCATACAATGGAGAAGTACAGGCTTGACAAAAGTATTGAGAATTAGAAGCTAGAAATTCAGATATTCTTTGAACAATATAAAGAAGCTGTAATCAAGATGAGACAACTGCTAGATGAAAGAAATATTTCGGCATCTTGCTGTAATGAGATAGAATACCATGAGGAAGAGATACCAAATCTAGTTGAGTCTTCAAGATCTACAACAAGCAAAGCATTAGACACATCAGAAGAAAGCATCACAAGTCTAAATGAAATCAATCAACATCTGGCTGGACAAGTGAAATCTCTACAAATCGGTCAAGAGATACAGATGGTAAGAATGATTGATGTCATGAACAATGCTAGACAAGTTGAGCAAGAAAGAACACTAGCTATTGATGATAGGAGGAAGATTACTGAAAAGCTACAAGAAAAAAAGTCACAAATACAAAGACTTACAAAATGTCATCATGAAATCACAAATCAGATTATTCTTATGAGTCAAGAGGTAAACAAAATGAATACAAAACTCATTGAAAGAATAGAAGCTATCAGTAAGCTAAGAGAAGAAAATGAAAAGCTGAAACATGAAGTGAGAATTCGGAAACAACATAATGACATAATCAAGAGAGCTGAAGAAAGCAACAAGAGGATGGCTGATTTTCTGGACGGACAAAGAATAATAAAAAACAACACCAAACTAAGCTATATCGAGAATGGAGAATCACCCAATCAAGCTAATCCAAAGAATGTCTATGCAAATCCAAGACAAAGAAAGCTGACATGCAATCAGTGTGGAAGGAAAGGCCACACATCAAATGTATGCAGAAGTAAAATGAAAGGTATTCCTAAATCCATATCTTCATTCATAGGAATTTGTTATAAATGTAACAAGAAAGGACATAAAGCATATGAATGTAAATATGAGGTGAAACAACCAAAGAAGGAAACCTGCATGGACAAATACTTTCCTACTTGTAAAATGCATGGGCACACATCTCTTGAATGCTAGAAGAAGAAAAGACAAGCATGGAAGCCTAAAGATCAAGAAACTGCCTATCAGCCAAAAAGAGTCGGTAACCAATATGTTTGGGATTACAATACATGGGAAAAATGTACAACATGTGGAAGATTTGGTCACATAGCTACAAACTGTATAGGGCAATGGACAAGAAAGTCTAGGAGCTAGATTAACCCTGGAATGACATGTCTACACTATCATAAAGTTGGCCATCTGAAGAAAGACTACAAAGACCGAATGACAGAGACCAACACCTTTGCTAATGGAAACACCATTGAAGACATCAGGAAGATGAGAAACAAAATGTGGAGGAAAGCTGCAAACACTGATGAAGCTGGACCGAGAAATGTAATTGGTGACACCTTATCCAATGGATCTAGTGACATCACCACCCCCACCTAAGCAAAATAGGTAAGTATGGAACTGCATTATACCAAGCTATATTTTGCATCAGTTCCATTATTCATAGTTAAAATACCAAATCAACATGATTAAAGATGCACTATGGTATTACTTATTACAAATCTATGAGAACAATCCTGTCAGTCAATACTTACCAAAATACATCGGTATACACACAAAGCTAAGCTGTCTATACTTACCAAGAATTGTCGGTTAAACACATAAAGGCTAAGTCTCTAGTGTAAACCAAGAGCCGCTAGTAATCACGTGAGTTGTCAATGTTGTTCTCGCCACACACCAAAATCCGTCGGTGAACATAACAAGTTGATAGCTGCCCCGATGCATCACGTTCTCACCGAGAATGTTATTGTGTATCACTCGATGACTCCATCTTCACACATCGAGAAGTAGTTGAGCATTAATGACTTGACTTAGGGAAAAGTCTATAAATAGATGATAGAAGGGTTTCATTATTCACACAATGACCAGAGCGAAGAGACAGAGTGAAACTTGAGAACAAAGTGACCCGATTGCAAAGCACCTACAACTCGACTCCTTGCACTCCAAATAGATTCCCAACAGCTACAGAGGTTGAAGTAAGTAACATAAATAACTGATAACTCTACTTTCATTTATGGGAAAAAGCCCTAATTTTAGAAATGATGGCAACCACATCTAGAACCTCAAAGATCAAGAATGATAAGAAGAATAAGGTCAACCTAATCAAGAATTCAACCTGTGCGGAACCTCATTAGAAGATATGTCTTGAGGTTGCTTCACAACCCAACAATGCTGGTGCATTCTCCAGAATACCAGCTAGGTTTTTGCTTATCAAAGACATGCAAGATTATATACACTGCAAGATAGCAGAAATAGGAGACCTGGAAGTTGAGAAAGCTTTCAAGAAGCTTTGCAATGATGATGGAACTATCAAAGAAGAGCATAAACACATTGAGGTAAAAGGGCTCACAAATGCCCTATGATTCCCAAAGGATTTCAAGACCGAATGGATTCAGTTAGTACTAAGTAGGATACATGACCAAAAATTATGGTTGGATGAGCCAAAACTGATAACCAGGGATGTTATACATGCTGTCACCGGTTATCCCATAAATAAGAAACCCAAAGCACTTAAACACCCTCCTCGAGTTGACATTGAGAAGAACACATGAGCAACATGGGATGGAAGAGGACTAAAGGTATCCACCATCACCGATGATGAAATGAAATTTGGAGCATGTGTCTTAGGATACAAGTTCTTTCAGGCTAGCAGGATGAACAATATTACATCCGGAGTAGTGGATACAGGACATAAGATTGTCAAGAAGGGATTGCAGTTGGATCTTTCAGAACTTCTACTAAGACAATTGGATGAGAACATGAAGACAATACGGACTGCAAAGTCCAACTCATGTAAGTTTGGTTCACTCATCATGTGCATATTATTCTATTTTCAAGAAACATTCCCATCCATAGGAAATGTCAAATGGGACACTACTAGACCAGTGACCATACAAATTAGTGAGTTCATCAAATCACTAGGAGACAATTTTGAATCAGTCATGGATGAATACTTTGCTGGATTCAAAGAAAGAATGCAGAAGAGAGTAAGGTTTCCAGAACAGTTAATAGAAAATTTCAATACTGACATATTTTTTATGGTAGACACTGACTACACCTACATCAAGCTAGCTGTACTGAGGACATCATGGCTAGAACCACTTGATTATGAGGTGTGTTAGTAATAACTGAGAGGGGGGGGGGGGGGTGAATCAGNCTGAGAGGGGGGGGGGGGGTTGAATCAGTGGCCTAAAAAATATTCCAATAATCAACCCAAAAACTTAGTACCATAATATTAAGCCTCTAGTTATCTTCAATCCTATAAGATGAATGCCTCCAAATACTATTATCAAATTACTACTGCTCGGAATGTTTTGTAAAACCTTCTACTGTATGTTTACCGAATAGCAGTATGTTAAGTTAATGAAAGATAGTAAATTATCTAGAGTATCCAATTAAGCTATGTGTAATGCAAAACACTAAAGTAATGACTCATAAACACATTGACACATGGATTTTTAACATGGAAACCTGTTAAGGGAAAAACCACTTGGGACCAGTAACCCAAAATTTTCACTCTTCTGAAGTGATCTCGGTGAAGAGCCAACCCTGTTAAAAGTTACAAACACACTGTTAGGTGTGACCTTGTTAGAGGATTTAAAAGTTTAGTCTATCACTTGATATATGGCATCTCTATGCTACCTTCCTTGATCAAACACTCACTTGGCCTGTCAATAGGTATCTGGCATCTCATGCTATCTTCATGATCAAAATTTTTGATACTCCTTGGGATGTATCTCAATATAGAAAGAATCTTTAAATCCTGCTTGCTTAAGAGACTTTCTGAATCAATGGTTAAACTGAAATAGTATGATCTGTTCACATACAACTTATACTTGCAGATTTTTAGATCTATTGTAAGCTCGTAAAACTATTCTGATCAATATATCTCAGTTTATACCTTTGCTCCACTTTGATTCTACTTGGTAATGCTGTGCTCTATTTCTCAATGTTCACAGAAAAATTTATCTCTTTCCTCAGCTTGATTGATCAGGACTGTATGAAGTTGCTCTTCATTAGTTTCTCTTCAGTATCCTCTTTTCATTCACCCACCACAATTCATAATGAATTGAGTTGTCTCTTTATAGACATGATATCACTGTTGTTAGGTTCTTGATTTTCTTGATCTTGGAGTGATCCACAATTCTCTCCAATTAGATTTAAAGCAAAACTCCTATTTTATCTCATAGAGATCTTCATGCCAACTGTAAAAAACAACTTTAAATCTATTACTTATCTCTAGCTTTATTTTGTTGATGAAAACAAAGATAACTACCAATTAAGTCTATATATAGCTCTGTCAGCTAGATATTTTGTCATTTATGAACTCAAGTTAATTTCAGTGTTTAACTCTTTGATAGCTTCAGTCAACACTCCATTTCTCCTCGAGCTTCTCTGTCGGTTTACACTATGTTTATGGCTGTCGGTTTTCCTTGTGATTCTGCTCAGCGGTGTTCTTGCTCAGGAAACACTGTGACTTGACTTTTAGTGATCTCTATCCATCAGTTTCCACTGATCATTAGTGTTTGAAGTCACATTGTGAATTCTTGTCTTTTATGTTTTACTGAAAGCATAATATTTATCTCTTTGATTCTCTGAAGTCTTTTACACTTTGATTATAACTGATTAGATTATATCAAGTTGACATAAATGACAATACAATCCATTAACTAATTTAATGTCTTGCATTATCTTTCTGCATGTTGGTGATCAAATTAACATCTTCAAACATTCAATCAACTACATGTCATCAATCTCTCCCTTTGGCATTGATGGCAACACACTAAATTATCGTACTATATTATTACTAATACAATATGAAATATAACAGTTTCATCAAGCTTTCCTATTGTAACTATTACAAATGTCTGGCTCTCGATAAGCTCAAAAATAGCTTTGATTTGTTTCATTCATAGTGGTTGTCTTCAATCCCTTCACTGGATAGATGTATCATCTGATATCTCTATTCTAATATGTGCTCTGCCTTGACTGTTCCTCTTCTTGATAATCTCTTTTTCCTTTGAAAACAATCTTTCTCTTTGTATGAAATCTCTCCCTTTGTTACTTCTCTCTCTTAGATGGATATTTCATATGTAATCAATTTCTCTCCCTTAGAATATTGATTAACTCTTCCTTTTGATTCTCAGGAACTTCACTTCATGGATAATGATATAATCTTTTCTGATCAATGAGATAATCTATCCCTTATGATTCCATGAGATAATCTCTCCCAAATCTCTCTCTTATGATAATGAGATAATCTCTCCCTTTATATGATAATGAGATCATCTCTCCCTTTGACAACAATGCCAAACAAAAATTATCTATATCATATTCCATTCCTTTACATAATATATTCCTTGAATTTCCCTATCCATCAGTATTACAATGTCACTGGTGTTCGGTGCATACTTGTACCTTGTTGTGTATAGATGTATCTATTGTTGTTCATCTCAGTTGTGCATCAACATGAATGATCTTCATATTTGATATAGGCTGATGCAACCTCCTAGTCAGCTTACTGACCGATAGACAAGGGTTGGACCCCTAGTCTCTGTCTCAAGTACTCAAATGTATCCTTCAATAATGGCTTAGTGAATATATCAGCTAGTTGTTCCTTTGATTGAACATATTCTAGTGTCACTTCCTTTGCTTGCACTTTTTCTCTAAGATAGTGATACTTGATAGCTATATGCTTAGTCTTAGCATGCATGATTGGATTCTTAGAGATGTTGATTGCACTTGTATTATCACAATATATAATTACTGGTTCAAGAAGCTTCATATGTATACCATCCAGTAATTGTTTGATCCATGCAATATTGGAGCAATTTGTAGCAGCAGGAACATACTCTGCTTCTGCAGTAGACTAAGAGATGCATCATTGCTTCTTGCTGATCCACGTGACAAGTCCATCACCCATGAAGAATGCTCCTCTAGTTGTGCTCTTTCGGTCATCAATGTTCCTAGCCCAATCAACATCTGTATAGACTTGTAGCTCAAATTTTCCTTCTCTTTTGTACCATAATCCATAGTCCTCAGTGTTCTTCAAATATCTCAGAATTCTCTTGACAATAGTTATATGTAATTCTTTGGGATTAGCAGAGAATCTTGTAACTATTCCAACTGCATGTGCTATATCTTGTTTGGTGTGAACAACATACATTAGTTTTCCAATCATTGATCTACATAAGGTCTGATTTACCTCATTTGATTTGTCTTCTTTGGTCAGCTTACATCCGATAGCTATAGGTGTTCCAACTGGTTTGGAATCTTCCATTTTGAATATCTTTAACACTTCCTTGATGTATTTGGACCGAGTGATATATATGCTTGCATCTTGTTGAAGAATATGTAGACCAAGACAGAATTTGATCTCTCCAAACATAGACATTTCAAATTCTTTTCTCATTTCATTAGCAAAGGATTTGCATAACATTTCATTTCCCACAAAAAAATGACATCATCAACAAAAATTTCAGCAATCAGAATATTACTATCAGTATCTTCTTTTAAGTATAGATTTCTATTTTCACTTGTTCTAACAAATTTTATGCTAATGAGATATGAGTTAAGTCTTTCATACCAGGCTCTTGGTGCTTGTTTCAATCCATACAAGGCTTTATGTAGTCTACATACCATGTTTCTCTTGTTTGGATCAACAAACCCTTCTGGTTGTTCAATGTATACCTCTTCTTCTAGTATTCTATTTAGGAATGCAGATTTGACATCCATCTAGTATACCTTGAATCCTTTATATGCAGCATAAGCAAGTAGGATTCTAACTCCTTCTAGTCTAGCAACAGGTGCAAAGGTTTCTCCATAATCAATTCCTTCTTCTTGTGTATACCCCTCGCATACTAACCTTGCTTTGTTTCTAGTGACTTCTCCATTCTCATTCAGCTTGTTTCTAAATATCCATTTGGTACCGATGACATTCTTGTCATTTGGTCTCGGTACTAGTGTCCATGTATTGTTATTCTCAATCTATTCTATTTCTTCATTCATTGCACTGACCCGTTCTTCATTCTCAAGTGCAGTGTTAACAGATTTAAGCTCAAAATCACAAAGTAAACATCTGGTGTTTAGTGACTTACTTCTTGTTCTTGTTCCAACCTTCTTGTCTCCTATGATTTGATTCTATGGATGATGTCTTCTGACATACTTGGAAGTTTTGGTTCAGCTCTTTGTTCATCAATCTGATCATCTTCTTGACCTTCATTCTCCTCTCCATTGTTTGGAACATCATCTTGAGGATTATCCTAATTTTTGGTAATTGTAGCCTGATGCTCAGTTGCAATGTTCTGATGCTCGGGTAGAGTGTCAGGTTCTATATAGACAAACCTATTTTAGTCCTCTGGTTCTCTTATTCTTTCCTTATCATTCTTCTTTGTAAATTCATCTATTTTTACATTTTCACTTTCAATGATTTTTTTAGATGACTTGTTAAGACATTTATAGGCCTTTCTTTTGGTTGAGTACCCTAGAAAGATACCTTCTTCACTTTTGCAGTCAAGTTTTCCATTTCTTTCATCCTTCAAAATATAACATTTACTACCAAAGATTTTGAAGTAACTTACATTGGGTGTGTGACCATACCAAAGCTCATAGGGTGTCTTCTTTGTGTCCTTCAATTGTACTCTGTTTAATGTGTAGACAACAGTATTGATAGCTTCTCTCCAGAAATTTTGAGTGATTCTTTTCTCAATCATCAAAGTTCTTGTGCAGTCAATAATTGATATGTTTCTTCTTTCAACAATTCCACTTTGTTGTGGTGTTCTCGGTGCAGAAACCTTTCTTTTAATTCCATACTCATTGCGATAGTTAGTGAATTATTCTGAAGTAAATTCCCCTCCTCTATCTGACCTTAAGCATTTCAATTTCTTTTCACTTAGTTTTTCTACCATTTCTTTATACCATTTAAACATCTTAAATGCTTCAGATTTATCTTTTAAGAACATGACTGCCATCATTCTAGAATAATCATCAACAAAGAGAATGAAATACCTATCTCCATAGTAACTCTTTGTCCTCATGGGTCCACATAGATATGTATGGACTATTTCTAGAATTGCATTAGATGTATGGGCTTTACTCTTGAAACTAGACTTTGTCCTCTTACCTTTTTGACAATTTTTGCACATGATATCTCGGGCTTAGCATGCTCGGTAAGCCTCTGAAATTCCTTTTATTTCTTATCTTTATCATGTTATCAAAGTTCACATGACACAACCTTTTGTGCCACAACCATATGTATTTGTTTCTATCCATCAAACAAGTGGTGTTAGTGTCATCAAGATAGAAAAGGTTAACTTTTGTCTGCTCACCGATACCAATCAACCTTCCTGATTAATTGAAGATCTTTGCCTTCTTATTTTCAAATGTTACTCTGTGACTTGAATTGTTTAGCTGTGAAACACAACAAATTATAATTCAGTCCTTTAACCCAGTAGGCATTTTCACATTTTATCAGGTTATTCAACATTATAGTCCCTTTACCTTCAACTAGAGAAGGTGTATCATTTCCCATTCTCACTGAACCACCATTATAATATTCAAAAGTCTCAAACTTTTGTTTGTCACCTATCATATGGTGAGTGCAGCCACTATCTATGATCCAGACATCATTTTTACTAACTTTAGATATGAGTGCCATTTCTACATACCTTTCTTCATCTTCATCTGAATCATCCTTCATGGCTACAAATACCATCTTGATGTCTTCTTCTGATTCGGTGTCTATGTCATCAGCTCTATTCTTAGCTAGGTAACAATATTTCTTCCCTTTGTCCTTGTAGTCTTAGGTATCTCTCTTGTTAGATTGTCAGTTTCTTTGGTAATCTTTTTTATCACTTCTATCAAACTTCTTCTCATTTGATCTATCATTTCCTTTGTCATCTTTTCTTCTTTTTGGACATCTTGCAGCAAAGTGTCCAACCTCTTTACAATTAAAACAAACAAGTGGTAATTTACCTTTGTATCTTCCTTTGCCTCTCTGTAATCTTCTGGCCATTAGTGCTTCTATCTCATCAAGTCCTTGATCCTCATTATCACTTTCACTATCATTTCTAATAACATGTCTATGACTTGAATTGCTTTTTTTCAATGAAGATTTGAATGAAAATTATATAGATGGTAAGACACTATTGTCAAAGTTATTCACCTCAAATGAAATCAGTCTACCAATTAGACTATCTAGAGTAACTGTATTGTTTGCAATTGGTCTCATTTCTTGAATAGCATAAACTCTAATAGCATATACAGGTAGTAAGGTTATTAAGATTTTACTTACCACTGTCTCTTCTTCAAATACACCTCCAACTCCTCGAATACCATTGACTACCTCTTTTATTCTGCAGCTATACTGAGTGATGTTTTCTCCTTCTTTCATCCTTAGGTCATCAAACCTCCCTCTTAGGCTTTCTACCTTGGCTCTTAGTACATTGACATCTCCTCCATGTA
The DNA here is from genome assembly GCA_018584345.1 of Thuja plicata. NCBI lineage: Eukaryota > Viridiplantae > Streptophyta > Pinopsida > Cupressales > Cupressaceae > Thuja > Thuja plicata. The sequence continues at coordinate 2,431,829 of MU223146.1, forward strand.
CCAGCTTCAACTTATCCCATATTTGCTTTGCAGAGGTGCATGTTTTGACATATTCAAACTCAACATCGGAGAGTGATGAGGTAAGTTCTATCATCATGAAATTATGCTCATGCTTTTCCACATCCGACCGGGACACATTTCCAGCCTCCATTCTTAACAATCTTTTTCCTCTTCCTCTCCATAGTTCCAACCTTCAAATTCATAGATATTTTGGCATTTTCTTCTTCATAGTTTCCAAATCATTGAACTGAGCTATCAATCTCCTTTGCTAGGAGTGCTGTGATTGCTGGGGATGTCTCATCAATGTTAACTTCATAAGGCAATGGCCTCAGCCATGATACCCTAGGCACTACTACCTGCACATAGGTGTAATATGTGTCTACTAGAAAGTGTTATGTATGTGGAGCCTAATCAGACTCAGGTTCTTTCAGCGTAGTTTCCCCCCATACTTATGTATAGGGGATTGGGGGCAGTGCCCCCAAGCTCAAGGTCAAGGGGAAAAGCCCCTTGCGGGGTCCTGGGGTAGCGCATTAGGTTATGTCAAAAATATTGTAAAGGGTCGACCATCAATTTTCTATTAGTCAGAGTATTTTTGCCCTAATTAGGTTATGCCAAAAATACGTGTGTAAAGGGCTAAGGGTTTTGAGATTCATTATTTGCATTAGGGATTTTTGTAGCTTCTTGTAGTGGTATTGAGTTGCAGGTTTCATATTTTAATTACTGGATAATAATAAAGATATTGGACTCGCTGATGGTGGACGTAGCCCAGGGATTGGGTGAACCATGTTAAATCTCTGTGTCTTTGTGTTCTCTTCCGTGCATTAATATTTGCATTTTTCTACTTATTATTCTAACAGAAATAAAATATCCTCATAATGCTTCTCCACTAATGAACTAGGAATTCTACTTGTCAACCTCATTCTCTTCTTGAATTCAAAAAAGTATGTTCCCATAATATTGTTGAAGTTACTGCCTAATTTCTGAATAAATGGATTAATCTGTTGAGTGATAGGTCTATCCTTCTTCCAAACAATATTTCCAAGTTTGGGAAATGAATTTTGTACATAGAAGAATATACAAACTAGTAGAGAACTAAACTTACATGATGAGTTCTTCGCCTTCCTGATTGAAGAAAGGTTCTCTGCTAGTTGCATCAACTATAGCTCAACAAGGTCATAAGTATGATTCTTTTTCACTATCTTCCAAGCTTGATCGACTGCCGTACATGGAACACTGTCCAGTCAGCTCAACTGATAGAACTTATGTGCAATTACCCTTACTCCAAAATCAAGCTCCAAATCATTGATTGTAGAAATAGTCATGCCTCGATTGTTCCAAATTGCTCCAGTATTAGCTGCTATATCTTCTTTCTTCTGATCCCTTATGGTCATTTTCCCACTAACAATTGGATACCTAGTTACCCTATGAATAATGTCTTTTGTAATCTTAACTAGTCCATTGTCCAGCCAAATATTCATGTCATGTACTCGGCTCAAGACAATCTTAATCCATTCCATCTTAAAATCCTGCGGGAAGTCTAGGGCACGAGTTAACCCTTTGTTGGCTAGATGTTTGAATTCATATTTCAAAATTCTATTTTCACATAATTTGTTGTAGGATTCCCTCAATTCGCTGTCTCCAACTTCACCAATTTTAACCATATAACAAGATCTTACATCATGTATCATTAGTACCTTGGGTAGAATTGATGAAAGGGCTCCAGCCAAATCACCCTGGATAGCACTTTCTGAAATGACATGGAAGTTGGGAGGTGCATAGGCGTCACTCCTCACCAATTTAGCTTGCCTCTCCATATCTGTAACTACTACGGAAGAACTTGCGACCATAATCTCAAAACTTAGGGTTTCAAAGATGATGAACCGAGTACCTCGAAAAGTCTAACTTTGCACTGTTCACTTTAAGGTTTCCGATTACACGCTGAAAAGATCCTCAATTTTTTTTGTAGAAATCAAGTTCACAAATTTTCAATTGATCTGTGAAATTCTAAATCACAAGGTAAGAATGAAGAATAAATAGCTCTGTCCTTTTATAGACTCCAAAGGTCGAAGTAGGTCAACATCAAATTTTCTGCCCATCGAGTTAGTGCCAAATAGTTGTCCACAACCAACTAACATAACTTGCATACCACTCGGATAACCATACTCGGCCATCATAAAACTTACTCAGCCAACCATATCGGCTAGGCACATACTAAAGAGCTTGGCCTTAGTGCATACCACTGATGCTTGAAACCTATAGTGTAGTTTGGAATTTTGCTCGGTACATGTCTTCAAATATGTCTTGGTGCATCTTATCATATGCAGATATGGAATTTTGTACATTTATATGTTAGGAATTGATGTAAGATATGAAATTTAAATGCAGTTCCTTACATACCTCTTTTGCTTAGTTTGAGATGGTGTGATCACCCGATCCATTGGATTGGGTGACCTCGGCTTCATTAGTTTCATTGCTACTTGATTCTATCTTCCTTACCCATGTCTGGTTCATCTGTGCTCTAATTTCCTCAACAGTAGGATTAGGTACTCTTGTCTTGCAGTCTCTCTTAGTATGACCAATTTTCAAACAACTAAAGCAAACTAGGCTTCCATTCATCTAACTCTTAGATCTTCCTCTAAAATGTGTCTTTATGCAATCTTCAGGTGCATGTCCATACTCCTTACAGTAATGACAACTTTTCCTTGTGTTATAATCCCAATTGTAAGTGTTGCCTTTCCTTGGTGCTTTTGCTTGTGTCTTCGATGTCCATTGTTGTTTAGCATTAGATCTGCAATCTTGTGCCTTATGTCCAAATTTTTGATAGTTGTAACAATATCCATTGATTCTCAATGTGGGAGGTACATCATTTGCCTTAGCCCAACATTCATGTGCTTTATGTCCAAACTTCTTGTAGCTAAAGCAATAACCATTGAACTTAAGTTTAAGGTTAGACTTACCATTCTTGCTTTGGCAGATGTTTGCTATGTGTCCTAATTTTTCACAATGACGGCATACAGTCTTGTTGTTATTTGTCTTTGTATTTCTCTTTTCATAAGTCTTAGACTATTTTCCTTTCTTAGTATATGTCTTTTGTTCAGTGTGACCTAATCTAGAAGAGTCTTTTGATCTCCTTGATGCTTCCATTAAGTTCTCAAAATGAGTCAAAGCTTCATTAGGTTTATTCAACCTTTCATTAAGTTCTTTCTCAGATCTCAATTCATCCTTCAATTACATGTTCTCAGATCTCAGATTCATTATTTCCATGTCTTTCCTACCAATCTTTTGATTTGCAAGTAGCAGTTGATTCACCATGTCAACCTGGTTGTTTGTCATCATTTGTACATCATGTATCCTTTCATCAATTATGTCAGTCATCATTCTTTTATCTTCTTCAACCATAGCTTTGTCATCTTCAACTTTCTTCTTTTGTTCCACTACTTCACATAGTCTTATTGTCTGCATTTCTTGTTCTCTTTTTAGGTTCCTGACTTCTTCACACAGTGCATTGTTCCTTTCCAGTATATTTGCAATTGCTGCATTGCTCTCAGTAGAATATCCATTCTGAAATAGATTAGCAATGTATTCTTCCTGATAATGAGTATCATTCATTTGTTTGGCCAAATCTTTCCTAGATGTCAATGACTTCCTTAATTCCTTTCTAGTTGTCTCAAGCTGATGTAATGCTAGCTGAATTTCAATCTTTTGATTTTCAATGACTTTACCCAATTTGTAAATCTCCGTCTCCAGATCTATAATCTCAACCTGATTAAAACTTTTTGTAGGAGAACTGTGCTCTAATACCAATTGTTGGAAATACAATATTGGGAAAGCAAGATACTAAGAGGGGGGGTGAATAAGATCTTAAAATTTAAACACTTAAAACTAACTGATCCACATTCATACATATATGAAATTAATCTAACAACTATTAGCATCCACAACATGGAATATATAACTCATGACACAGAATTTGGTAACCCAGAAACCCAAATAGGTAAAACTAGGGTGGGGATAACACCCATAAATTCTTCACTACTACAGCAATAAAGTGTGCCTGTTAGGGCTACTAAAGTTTGATTACAATATGCAATCTACTTGGTTAAAGGTCTACCCAGTTAAGAGCTTTAGATCATTATTATCTACCTTGTGAAATGATTTCAATTTACAATAAAGTAAGCACTTGGCTAAGATATTTAGAAAGGTCTGCTAGAACCACTCTATCAAGAGATTTCACCTGATACACTTGTTAGAATGCCTCAAGATATGATCCTTCGATGTGCACTCTGATGCTAATAACAAATATCCTCTTTGCAATACCTTTTTTGATCTTATAATCTGATATGTCTCTACTTTGCTGTTCACTGCTCTGTCACTCTGCTAGATCTATGCTTCTATCACACAATAACCCTCTACACATCTCTAATGAATGCACACACTTCTTCCACAACTTGTAAAATTAGGGTAAGAAGCAATCTTATATGTCTATACAAATCTAGCAATGAGATCTAGATCAATGATCAAGATCTAATACTTATGCCTCCAAGGCATTCCAATTTTCTGATTGGCTTCATGCCACGCATAGGATAAAATAATTAAATTCATAATTAACTCTGTAGAGAATATTAAATTCTCACATATGTCGGCCCAAAACTCTCATAAGTCAGCCCAAACATTTTACCTTAAAGTTTGTGTCATTTCTGACATGTATGTCAAAACTGTCTTGCTCGACACTTAAGTCTCTGGCGCTCGACATGAACATAATCAACTTTTTCTTGATTTCCGAGTCACTCAGCAACCATAAATCTGCTTAGCAACAAAAATGCTGGATAACTCGGCCTATATGGGATAGCTTGGCCGCATTGATGATCAGCTAACCTGCCTACCTAAATGACTAAGTGTAGGACACTAATAATCAACAAAACTTAGAGATTAACAATTGTGATCATATTGAGTGATTATGGCACAGATCATGGGTATCTAGTACTCCTCAGTGTGGAGCTAGTTACCTTTTATCCATACATTTTAATTAGCATGGATTTATGATGTAATTTCTAAGTTTTTTGGGAGAAGTCTTTAGATCAACACCTCTTCTTGCTTTGGCATCTGTGCTAATAAACATCTACATCTTGTAGAGTGGCTTCTCCACCTCTCTGGTCTGAGACTTTTTTTCTTGTAAAATTAGCTATCTTTGGATTAATGTTTGTGTGTGGTCATTCAACACACATATTGTTTGACACTTTCATCATGTAGTTCAACATCTTTGAGTCTCTAGATTGAGACTCTATAGGAGGTTTATTATGGTGATCAGTGTCTACACTTCGTGGATCATTTCTTGCATTCTTTGGCATCTACACCTCATTTGGTTTTCTATTTAGGATTGAATGTCAAGTAGCTTATGTATACTTCTTTAATGGTTTAATTAGATGGTTTTATAGCCTAGTAAATCAACTTGCATGATTAACCATCGTAGGAACACTTTCCTTCAGTATTAAAATGAATATTTTTTAGATGGATTCAAAGAATTGATTTAGTTCCTCTACTTGTATGTCATGAGTTATTTTTGGCTTAGCCTCTCATAGTTCGTTAGACATTATCTGAGCTTTTTCTAGTTGATCTCTAGAACATGTCCATTCTATTCTGAGTAGGTATTCAGGTTGTCATGGAATCCTAGGAATTTCTTGTAATACTTCCACTTGTGCTCGATCATGAATGATCCATATATATTTCCTTATTTGTTTATGGAATTTTTCTTGATGATGCACTTATATTCGTGATATTTATATTTATGTTTAAAAAAAAAATTGTAGATATATTACCCTTATGTTTTGAGGGTTCCTTGGTGAGGAATTACATTGTAGAAAGGGTTACCTATGCATCTTACCACACATGCATCTTACGTATACAATTTAGAAGGAACAATTGTAGGCAATGCATCTACTATATTAAGTTTTTGCATTAAGGCAATATTTTTAACATTGGTATGACCAAGTCTTCATGCCAAAAATTGAAATCAATGATAGTAATTAAATAATATTTTGAATGAGAAAACTCATAACACTTGAACAAATTATTATCATCCAACTTACCATTAGGAATAACCATAGTTTTCTTTGGATCAATCACATAGAACATATTCTTATAAAATTTGATTTTGTAATCTTGACAAAGCTTAGTAACTAAAAGAAAGCCAGTTTTCAATTTAGGAGCATACAAAACATCATGCAATTTACTATCATACACATTTACATATCTAATTGCTTCTACTTTACAACTATGATTATTAGCAAGTTGAAGAGGAACATTAGAAGTATAAAGTTGCATAGAAACAAATACCCATTTATGTGAAGTAACATACGAAGCAACACGTAAATCAATAACTCATTTAATATGTTTTGAAACATTATAAATACAAGTAAAAGCATGAAAAAATAGATTTCCATTGTTATTGAACTTTTTAGGATTAGGTTTATTTTGTTGATTATTTTGTGTCATTGATTTTTTTTTCTCTTTTTGCTTCTTAAAGACAGGAGTTAGATCAATAATCATGTTTACCATAATAAACACAATGAGGCCTATTAAAAAAGTATTATTTTGAGTATCATTAGTATTATTGTGATAAAATTTATAATGAGAATTAGATTTAGAATTAGAATAATGATTTTTCTGATACTTGAATGTTGATTTTGATTCATAGACATAAAAATGCCCACTATTGTTAAGAGTGCCAAATTTAATCAAATTTGATTCTTCTTGACATGACAAATTACAAAAGATATCATATGGAAATTGAATAGTTAAAGAAGGAATAACTAATTGAGCATGAATATTAGTAATAAAGTGCTAAAATTGTCTAGGAAGACATTTTTTAGAATAGTATGGATCAAATGAAGATCTGCAAGTTGAACTCCTAAACCATTTAATTGACTATTATGAGAATCAAACATTAATAATACCTTATCCATAGTTTTGAAATTGGTATACTTGAGGTTTTTGAGTTGATCCAAAATTTGTATCTTCCATGGTTCATTGGAAGTATCATAAGTTGATTGAGAATTGCCCATGCTTTATACACTTTTGTGCAATTCCTAATAAAAATATAAAGTTTGTGAATTATTGAAATTAAAATGAGCCTAAGGGCCTCTTAATTTTGTTCCTACCCATTTTTGTGGTTGATAGGAGGTGTGGTAGAACCCTATTCATATGCAAGATGTTGTAATTTATGTTATTTATCATGAGATACTTTTATGAAAAGAAGTAGATTGGTGTAGTTGCAGATGAGGCATCAATATGTTATATCAACATGTTTACAATAGAACATAGACAATGAAGCAATTAGAAAAAGCAATGTAATTATGGTGTCAGTTAATGTGTCATCATAAAAATCACCATGAAATTAAGAAGTTCAAAAGTGTTGTGATTATCACTTGAGCCATATATTTTTAAGTTCATATTCAATATTCATATGTTGTGCAACAATTTTACGTCATCTCTAATATTCATATGATTGAGTCAGTAGTACATAGTGAAGGTCAATTATACCTTATCTTTTGAAGTTAATGAAGAACTTATTCATGCTATGATTGTCACGAGTGGTGCAGCCATATAATTTGGCTCTTGAATGTTGTAAGATGTAGAAATTTTATTTTACACTTGTATCTCAAAATTCACTTGTGTTATGTTGAAAAATGCATAAGTTCTTAAACTATCTAAGGCATAAACAAAGTATCTTCTAGGGTAGTGTCACTATTTTCTAGTTCTAATTCCTCCACATAGAAAGACAATGTCTTGTGATTCAGAAATTAAGTTCTTAAATCAATTAGGAGATTATATTCAAATTTTAATGTCATTTCTTCTTCCATAGTGAAAGTTAGATTTGACTGATTACCAAACTATATCAAGGTAGAGTAAAGTGTCTCAGAGAACAAGCTAGAATACTTTGAGTTCCTTCACAATGATAGATATGGGTAATCATATTTGAGGATGTGATAAGAGATGGCTAAGGTATACTCTATTCAATTTTTAAATGTTTTGGTGTACCGCAATGCAATATTCAAAGTGTTAGTGCGACATTGTTAATCCAACATACTTTTTTTTTCATTAATACAAGTTGTTTCTATACTAGCATGAACACATAAATATAATATACTAAATTTTTTTTAGGGATACATTACAAGGATAAAAATGCTCATGTGTTGATATTCATGGTGATCTTTGTCTCTCGTTAGTAGTGTGAGGGATTGAGGTTGCCAGTTTTGGTGTTTTGTTGTTGTTAGGACAACAAAACTTGTTTTCTCACTTGTTGTATGATATTTGATTATTTTCACTTACTTTGGAAGATGTATTGTGATATTTTTGGGCCTAGTTGAGTCTTAGGTTGATTCCCAAGTTGATATCTTTCACGATCCATGTGTTTGAGGCTGACAAGTAAAGTATTACAATATTTTAGTTATAATATATCTTAGAGTCGACTTACAACAAAAATTGTTTTCTCACTTGTTGTATGATATTTGATTATTTTCACTTACTTTGGAAGATGTATTATGATATTTTTGGGCCTATTTGAGTCTTAGGTTGATTCCCAAGTTGATATCTTTCACGATCCATGTGTTTGAGGCTAACAAGTAAAGTATTACAATATTTTAGTTATAATATATCTTAGAGTCGACTTAGTTGATATTATTGAGAGGTTGCAAAGGATACACACACACACATATACATACATACATACATACATACATACATGCATACATACATGCATACATACATACATATGTACATATGTACATACATACATACATACATACATACATGCATGCATACATACGTGTATACATACATATAGACATACATACATACATACACACACATGCACACACACACACACACACATATATACACACATACATATGTGTATACACACACACACACACGCACACACGCAAACACACACACACATACACACACACACATACATAAAATATAAAATCTTTTGTAATATTTAGGATTTGGTGTAGTGTGTTAAAAAAGGGAACTATAACATCTGCATATAGCAAATGCATCTCTTATAAAGTTCAGGTTAAATTTATCAATCTTTTTAAAGACATGTTGTTTTAAGGGAATAGTGAAGTTCCTTTTGCATAGCGATAAAATAAATTATTTAGGGAGTTTTTAGTTTGTTGGGTTTCAACCCTAAAAAAATATTGTAATCCTATTTATATATTGTGATATTTATCATTGTGATTTTTTTTTTCCTTCGTGGGATTTCGATGTAAATCTAGTGTCCTTGTGTGCATTGATGTTGTGTGTTTTTATCTTTATGATTTTTCTTTTGGTAGATCTTGTTTAAAGAGTTAAATTGAAGATTGATAATTAAATTGATTGAGTTTAAGAAGATATCGATTCACACTCCAGTCAGTATTCTAGCGCGTTTAATAAAAACTACCACGATCTCCCTAAAATCACATGAAAAGGTATTTAGACAAAATAACCTAGCCAAAATAACCTTGGACACAATAACCCAAGGAAAAAAACATTTGGGGTCATAACATCCCATCTTCACAATAATCCAGGGTCATAATGTGACATAGTCAAGGATGGAGAAACCTCAAGGAGATCGGTCCAAACCTTGCAACCAATATAACACAATGGAAGAAACAAGACAAGAAGGAAGAAAATGAGAGATTCAACCTTTTATTATCATCAGAAATCATTTACAATAGATCTACAACATTTTTTTTCACACGTTGGTCATACATGCCAAGAAAACATACCTAATTACACTCAAAACCCTCACAATCCTACCCAAACTAAGCCAAATAATCTTATGAGACCACCTGTACCTTAGAAACAAGTCCATAAGATTATAGTCATCACAACATCTAGTCAGCTTAGAAAAGATTACATTCCCCAATAATTGATAAAATGTTTTACAACAAATAGGTTGGGACCCAAATACAACCTCTAAAGAAATATTTAAGAGATGTGATCATACAATAAAGTTAGACTCAAACGTAACAATTAGCTGACAAGATCATGCTTGAAAAAACCCACCAAAAGATTAGGAAACTGATCGAAAATACAACCAATCAGGAAAATGAAGAATAGGACAGACACACAACGAATCTGCCATGACTTATGTATGATGAAACCAAATTATGTGTGATCATAGAATATGCTCCAGGATGAAACCAAGAACACGCTATCACAGTTGCAACAAAAAATAAGAAGCATAGATTGACTGCTAACCAAAACACCAGGCTGGTCAAATAGGAAAACATAAAATATTTTTGTTTGATGCAAGATTTCCAAGATCCTAAGATGCTCCCGCATCAGACATCACAAGTAAAAGAAAATGTTCCATAAGAGAAACTTATGAATATTTTACAAGACGTGGAACATATATCCCATGCTTTCTTTTGATTCAAACATCCTCTTTATCAAAAAATCTTAGTCTCTATACCTCTGCACTTTCCTTTGTCAGATCCATCAAATTACACTCCTCTGCACTCAATCTTTCACATCTCCTATCAAAATCAGAGATCAGATCACTACCTCCTCTATTTTTTATAACTTATCTACCTCTGTTACAAACCTTCATTTGTTCAATAATGAAGGTTTCCTTCTGCTTCACCTCACCCTTCTTACAATATGATACCAATTTCACTTCCTCAGATCTACCTTCAAGATCCTTCTTCCGATCCATACTAAACTCTGTAGTATGCTTCTCTGATCAATAAATCTTGACCATACTCAAATTCCCCGCACTTCTCCCTTTTTCTTCCTTTAAAGGAACTAGAGTAATATGCTGTCCATCCTTCTCTATTGTGACCGAGTTTCTTTTGCAATCACGAATAACTCCTCTATCAAATTGCCAAGGTCTTCCCAATAGATTATGACAAACACTCATAGACACCACATCACATAATACTTCATCTCTATAAGGTTCAATGCTGAAGTTAACCAAACATTTATCTTTCACCTCCACCAAGTGATCATCTGAAAAACCAACCTATCCCATAAGGACAAGGATGTTTAAGCCTCTTCAATCCAAGCTTCGACACCATCTCTTCAGATACCAAGTTATCAGTACTACCACTATCTATAACAACCTTACAACATTTACCTCCAAATTTGCAAACAATCCTACACAAATTCCTCCTTTTAAAGGTTCAACTTTCTTCTTACTCAACATGATTCTCCTAAGCATAAGAGACTCTCCTATCTCAAGTTCTGCTTCATTTACCACAACTTCATCAGTAATTTGTTCCTCATGTGCCATGAGATTTTGTTTTCCCAAGTTCTTACTAGATCCTTCAGAATATTGAAAATCCCTATGTCCTATTCCACCACATTTGAAACAAGTAATCTTGAACTCCTTTCTATCATTCCTTCTTCTAGGTATTCTCTGATCAGATTCAACTTCAATGGTTTGCTTCTCTTTTCCATTGCTGCTAGCTTGGTTTTCTCTTCCTCTAGGGTTACTTGTTCTTCTCTTCAACTTATCTTCTGCTCTCAATACATACAGATAAGCATCCTCAATAGTAGAAATCCTCAACATAATTAACTCACCCTGAATTTTAAATCTCAAAATATTAACATACCTAGCCACCTTCTCCTTAGATACTTCTTTGTGACCAGATCTAATGGTCATCTTATAGAATTCTTCCACACTCATATCTTTTTGCCTCAAGTCTTGCAACTTATTAAACAACTCTAATTCATAATCCTCAGGGATGAATTTAGATTTTAACCTAGCAAACATCACCTTATATTTAGTGATTTCTATTTCACCATGCTCATCTGTATCTTTCTGTAATTCTTTCCACCATAAGGCAACATGACCCTTCAAATTAGCCTGTGCTAACCTAACCCTCTATGGATCTCCGATGTCTTCAGTATCAAAGTAATATTCTAGTTCTCTAATCCAATCTATCAAATTCTTAGGATGCAATGAACCAGTGAAAATAGAAGCATCCATATTACCACTTTTACTTACTTTTTCCATAGCTCTCAACAACCTTTCCTCATCTACAGGGATCTCAACATCTATAATATCAAGCTCTTCATAAACCTCCTCAAATTATTATTCAGTCTCAGGATTCCTTCTCAGTCTAGTCAACACATTTATGATCTCATTCCTCATCTCAAATGTAAAGCCTTCCATCATTTTCTCTAGCCTTCTAGGTTTCATCCTTCTAGACAACATCTTCTAATCCTTTGGTGCAACTGCCTCTCCAACCATTGATCTATTAGAATATTCTTCTCCAACCAATGATCTATACACCCTCAGTATGCCTTCAAATCTCAATTATTCATAGAAAACCTTTCCTATCCACCTTGCACAAGTCCTCTATGATTGTGAGTTAGATCTTCACTCTGCCACATCATGATCAACAGGTCTAGGGATTCACAAGTCAGGAACTTGGATCTGCCAACACAAGAATCTCAACCTAACTATACCTTGATCAACCTTTCTCTACCTCACTTTGATACCACCTGACACAGTGAAGGATGGATAAACCTCAAGGAGATCGGTCCAAACCTTGTATCCAATATAACACAACAAAAGAAACAAGACAAGAAGAAAGACAATGAGAGATTCAACCTTTTATTATCATCGAAAATCATGTATAATAGGTTTGCAACATGTTGTTTCACATACCAGTCATTCATAACAACACACACGCCCGATTATAATCAAAACCATCACAATCCTACCCAAGCTAAGCCAAACAATCTTATGATATCAATTATCCCTTTGGAATAAGTTCATAATCATATAAATCCATCGCAACATCTAGTCGACATATAAAAGATTACATTCCCCAATAATTGAGAAAACATTTTACAATAAATAGGTTAGGACCCAAATCATTAGAACAACCTCCAATGAAATATTTAAGAGATGAGATCATACAGCAAATTAGGCCTCAAACATAACAATGAATTGGAAAGATCATAAAAACTCACCAGAAGATCAGGAAACTGATCGGAAATACAACAACCAACCGGGAAAATGAAGAACAAGACAGACATGCAAAGAATTTGCCATAACTTATGCGCGATGAAACCAAATGATGCATGGTCAAAGAATAAGCTCCTAGACAAAACCAAGAACATGCTATCATGACCACAACACAAAATAACAAGCATAGACCGACCACTAACCAAAACATGAGGCTGGTAAAAAAAGAAACCATAAAATATTTTTGTTTGATGCAAGATTGCTAATATCCTAAGATGCTCTTACATCATAATATGCTAGGGTAATAATATCCCAAGATAAAAAGGAAAGGATAATTTCTATAAAGTCAATTCTATGACAATTTCAATTCTATAATTGTGATGTAACAACATATTATGTATAATATGTTTTCTCCTAAATTAATAAATATAAGAATAATTTTTATCTTTATTTTCAATTATGCATTTTGTCTCTTTCCAATAAGTTTTGGTTAATTTTGGGCACTCTTGGATGATGAATTTCCATCTATATTCAGTATGAGACAAGATATTCGGGAGTTTCATGGGTACTAGATTGCTACAAAGACATGTAGCAACACATTTCCAATACATTTGAAACTTGTACCAACAATCATATTCATCATCAAAAATGTTTATTTTTAGTGCTTAGTCATTTCATGAACTAATTTTGTAAGCTTCGAGTGGAAATACCACCAAAGAGTTTTTCATTTGTATGCATCAAATTGAAATAACATTGAAGAGGTAACCACGATACAAATATTCAAGTAGAAATTCATTGAAATTAGCATACAAGAAGGAACCCACGCCAAATTATAAAACTAATCATAATATTTTCTCATAACCAGGTTGAAGTCATTGCAAATTTCGCAGACAGAGGCACATAAAGAATGATACATTTAATCATAACCTTTATTAATGAAAATAACTAAGAATTCAATATAATGTTTAATTTGGATAATAATGGTACATTCAATAAATTAATTAAATAAATTAAATTGCCCTTTTCTTCTAGGCATTTTAAGAAGCAGTTCAAGTTTAATACTGAAGTGGTACAATTAATTAGGAAAAGGCACATGGCATGAAATTTAACACAAATGTATAGATCAGATCACTTGACATACATCTAGCTGTTCAATAATAAAGAACAATGATCAAATCCTAATCTATGTATTATCCCTTGCACTATATATATATGTATGTAGGTATGTACGTATGTATGTACGTACATATGTATGTATGTACGTACATATGTATGTATGTATGCACATTATTTATGTAATATATAGATACTATATGTGTATATGTAACACACACACACACATACACACATTTACACACACACACACAAACACACACACACACACACACACACACACACACACACACACACACACACACATATTTACATACATACATTTACACACACACACACACACACACAGAGAGATATCAGTGACAATGCCTCTTCAATTTTTAATAAGCCAAAAAATCAAGAAATTACTTGTTTGGAACAATTACACATTTTTGCTTCATCGACAAGACATTATTTATGTATGTATGTATGCATGCATGCATGTATGTATGTATGTATGTATTATATATGTAATATATACACACTATATGTATATATGTAATTTTTGGTAGTAGGTCAGCGTCCCTTGCGGGATAACGTAACATGGCTTAATCGCCTCCTGTAAATTCTATAAGTTGTGTTGTTGTATTGTGCATTAATAGGTCAATCTTTTAGCACATTGACAAAAATGACTTGTAACAAGTGGTATCAGAGCTTGGTCACAGGTTTGAATCCCCACAGGCTGTGGTGAGTGACGCTGGGAGGGGGATTGTTAGCAGTGGGCCAACATCCCTCGTGGGATAACACGACATGGATTAACCGCCTCCTTTGAATTCTATAAGTCGTGTTGTTTTATCGACATGAACATGTCAATCTTTTAGCACAATGAAAAATATGACTTGTAACAGTAATGTACGCACACATATATATCTTTATACACACACACACACACACACACACACACACACTTAGAAATTAATCTTTCCTTGGTGAACTATGTAATTAAAGGATAAACCAAGGTATCCTATATTGTTCTTGTCCTCTAGTCCAAGTAGGAGGAAATGTCACTTTTTTGTATTTCCTTTAATAAGGAAATTAGATATTCCTCCTTAAGAGGATTCTCACACTTGGCACACACTTAATGTGAATTTGGCACTCATAGGACATAGGAGTTACATGTAAACTCCTTCACTCATCTCTACTTAAGAGATACCTCTACACACACTTGATAGTTGAAGGTTCTCACAAGTAGTTCTTCTCACAAGTTTCTCATATTCTCATTCTTGCTCTCACAATATTGAAATGAACTCCTTTCTCAAGCTCTCTCTCTTTTTCTAGGCTTCTTGCCTCATTCATATAATATGCACAAGGGGTTTTTCTTAGTTTTACCCTTTCAAAAATATTGTCTCTTGTGTTGAGCTTGGAGCTTCTTATTTCTTTTGGTGATAGTTCTTAAATTAGATTTCATTCTTTGGTTTATGCTAATACACTTCCTTGCTTCACTCTCTTGGATTATTTCCTTAATCTCGTTCCATTTTTTGTATTTTCTAACATGGTATCAGAGCTAGCTAATCCTTGTTTGAGTGTTTGCATGTAGGTTCCATTCGAAGAATATAATGTTTGATTAACTATTTGTTGCAGGGTTTCTTTTTGATTTGTTTTCAAACCCTCTTTGTGCGGCGTGCCACCAGAGAGTTGCATTTTTTTAATTTTTTTTGGTTCAGCTAGTTTCAGCCAAATTGTTTCAATTATTTATTGTATTCTTGTTTATTCTGTATCGTTATGTCAACTTTAATTCCAGAAATGAAATTAAATAATTCTAATTACCATGCTTGGAAGACACATATCATTTTTATTTTTCATTTTTGACACATTCTCGACGTTGCTACTAGTGCGACTTCTGTTCCCATGACTACTGCTTCTAAGGTCAATATTGATGCTTGGATTACTAAAAATGATGAGGCTTTAGGCCTAATCGACATTTCATTAAGCTTGGAATTGTATATTTTAATTACTCATTGGACTGACACTCATGCAACTTAGGATATTCTCAAAAACACCTACCACAATGCCAATGAATATAGAAAGATTCAACTCCAAGATCAATTGGAGGATCTCAGGTACAGTGATTTCAAAACCATGGATGACTTTTTACTTAAGATTGATTCTATTCGTAGTCAATTAACTGGTTTAGGAGTAACTTTAGCTAATATCCATTTAATTCATATTGTTCTGAAAAAAATGTTTGCCTAGACAATTCCAACAATTTATTACTAATATTCACTCTCAATAAGCTATTCCTACTTTAGCATCTCAATTAAATTAAGTTGTCTTTCAATCTCTATTATGTCAAGAAGAAGCTAAATTAATTCAACTTGGCACACTTAAAACTAATGAACATGCTTTCATGTCTAGATCACTTAACAACAATCATAATTCTAATAACAATTATAGATCAAATAATAATCATACTTCTCGGCATAACAATAGTCATAATCATAATCATTCTAATGGTTATCATAATAATATACCCCATTGTACTTATTGTGGGAAAGATGTTCATGTGATTAATAATTTCTTTAAGAAACAAAATCATGAGCATAATCAAACTAATCAAAAGACTCATAATCATAACTCCCGTCAAGATTTTGTTGTCTGTTATGGGATGGCTAATTCTCATTACGATAATTTTTCTATTTGGAATGAAACATATGACGATAGATATTCTTTGGATAACCCCTAGATTACTATCTTCCTCAAGAAACAAACTTAATTCAAAGGGATAATATTGTCTCTCCATGTGATGCATTCTAGTATGATGATTCTTATTCTCCTTATGCTGATATTTTAAAACAAGAAGAGGATATTATTTCTACCTTTCTTAATGTTACTTTACCTTCTTTTGACTCTTCTAGTGGAGATATGTGTATTTCTCAAAATGAATTTCATGATTTGTCTAAATATGGTACTAATCCTATGGTTTTTATGAAGGATAATAATGATGACAATATTGGTGATAATGGTGATGATACTATCTCTACTCCTCTTGATGACGATTCAATTAAAAAATTTCTTTATGCAACTAATGATTGCATTATTGATTCTATGATTGATTCCTTTGATGATTCACAATCTGATTTTTCTCTTAAAGGTTTTACTTATTCATAACTAGGATATCCCAATGATGGGAGATCAATGAGTGGTTATTTCCTTCTTGCAAGCTCATGTGCTATTTCTTTAGTAAGTACAAAATGTACACATGTAACTAAAGAATCTATAAGAAATCAAAGTCAATATTTGGGCT
Organism: Thuja plicata; assembly: GCA_018584345.1. NCBI lineage: Eukaryota > Viridiplantae > Streptophyta > Pinopsida > Cupressales > Cupressaceae > Thuja > Thuja plicata. Next base: position 2,449,189 of record MU223146.1, read on the forward strand.
CTACTCTACAAGCACCTACACCTTTGTATTGTCAAATTTCTCCTTCCTTAGAAAAGAATCTCTTCCTAAACAAACAAGTTGAAGAGATGCAAGAGTCCCTCATTTATTGCAAGAGAAATGATCCAGCTACCGACATCTTCACAAAGAATCTTTCTAAAGAGACATTTCAAAATCATTGTAAACATTTGGGTATGATACCTATTGATCTAATCTCCCCAAGTAAATATTAAAGGGGGGTGTTAGAAATTAATCTTTCCTTGGTGAACTATGTAATTAAAGGATAAACCAAGGTATCCTATATTGTTCTTGTCCTCTAGTCCAACTAGGAGGACATTCCATTTTTTGTATTTCCTTTAATAAGGAAATCAAATATTCCTCCTTAAGAGGATTCTCACACTTGGCACACACTTAATGTGAAGTTTTCACTCATAGGACATAGGAGTTACATGCAAACTCCTTCACTCATCTCTATTTAAGAGATGCCTCTACACACACTTGATAGTTGAAGGCTCTCAAAAGGTTCTCATAAGTAGTTCTTCTCACAAGTTTCTCATATTCTCATTCTTTCTCTCACAATATTGTAATGAGATTCTCTCTCTCTCTCTAAGCTTCTTGCCTCATTCATATTATACACACAAGGTTTTTTTTTTAGTTTTCCCCTTTCAAAAACATTGTAGGATAATATATACATACACACATATAATATAGTAGTTTAGTGGAAGAATTTCTCTCTCTCTCTCTCTCTCTCTCTCTCAGCTTCTTGCCTCATTCATATTATAACTAGTTTTTTGCAGGATGTTTAGTGGAAGAATTGCTTGCCAAAGTCATACTAGCACACTTTTTATTACAAACTACTAACGTTTTGTGCTTGTAGGATGCTTGAAAGAAAGTTTTTTGAAACTACTAAACATTTGTGTTTGTAGGTTGCCTTTTGACTTCATCAACCAAACAAAAGTGTGTCTTCTTAAATGGTTTCTTAGGCACCTAGTTTAATTAGGGTATTGTTTGTGTGATTTAAACTGGACATTAGGGGACTATGCTCTTCTTCCTCTTAGGAATAATCAGAAACCCAAACATGTTTTATTTATCTTAGACAAGAAATCATTTTGGGCAAACTTGGAGTGTTTTTCGTGTTTGGGAGACACAAAAAGAAGTAGGAAATTATGCTCTTCTCCTATGTGACAGAGAATTAGAAATCCTAAACTTCTCTTTTATATCCACTTTACTTTATGCATACCTTTTAGATAGGCCTTCTATTTGAGGAAAAATCCTCCTGGGAATGACCCATGTGAGAATGAGGTGTAATCCACACCACTCCAACTCACGTTAAAAAAATTTACTCTTTGGAGCCAAATCCTCGAGAGTCGGATGTCATTTGGTCTTATACTTGGATTACGTCTAACACAAAATAGGGCCTCTCAGTCTCAATCATGTTTATGTGACTACTTGTTCTAAGATGCTTTGTGGGTCTATATGTCTCAATCATGCTTGTGCAGATGCAAAGGATACAACCGAACAAAGATCCTTACTAAAATCCAGAAAGTAGAAGCCACCTGGTTCACCTCTAAAAATGGATAATCCAAGTACAAGGGAGATATTAGCTCCCCCAATATACTCATTATATTGTGCCCCCATTAGCATTTGGAGTCAGTTAATATGGTGTCATGACTAGAGCCATTGCGTGCTTGGTGACAAGTATATTCTGATTAGCTATTGGGTGTGTACCCGAGTCTACGAGTGCAAATTTTCTTACTAAGCCAAATTGACTCTAGGGATAGGAAGTGCTTAATTTTCAATCCTTTGTCTTTGATGTCTTTGAATCACCTTTAGGTGACACCAAAATGACATAAACACCTTTAGACATTGACATTTTCACCTCAAGATTGTGCAAGTTGGTTCAAATTTAACCCAAAACAAGTGGAAAATTGTCCCTATTATACACTATCATTTTCACTTACCATAATTGTCGTACAACAAAACACTATAAAAAAAAAAAATCATATGGTAACTTGGAAATTGTTGTATGGGAAGTTGGGAATTATCATACGAGTTTACATAAGAAATCATTCAGTTACCTTGATCTTTGGTATCTGTATTTTTTTTCTACGTATCTTGAATTAATAACAGTATCCTGTCACAACAGTTGTCAGTTCTTGATCAGTTGGCTTGAATCATCATCATCTCTCATCCTAGTTTCTTGAATGATCTTACTTACCATACACTATCTCATCAAAATTCAATCCCAATAAACTATGTCACAAGTGTTGTCCAAGTGACATTCATGTCTCAATACATGATACCTTGTACCAAGCTCAACAATCTTTCATCAACACATCTCTTACCAAGCTATCAAACAAGTGATCATTTGGAAAACTTCAACATTGACCTATTAGTCTAGTCATTCTAAAGTCTAAAACTAAAATTGTCTTTGATGGTACAAAGTAGAAGCCAACAATAAAAAACCAATCTCGATTCAAAGGGAAAAGCTATCAAAAATTCTAATTTAGGACCATTGTCTTGTACAAAACCAAGATCTACTCAAAGGATTCCATATAAAGATATCCCAACAATCTATCAATAAATACCCATGTTTCAAATTTCAATCTCCCAACATCAATTGAACCATACTACACATCAAAACACATCAACAATGTCAGCCTATGACTGGGGATCTAGCCAAGAATGACAGAGTCACCACACTAGTGTTTCCTGCTTGGTTGAGGAACCTACTGAAGAAGAAATCAAAAGATGTGAACAAGACAAACAATTTCAAAAGATGATGCAAATTATTATGCAATGGACAATGATAAATACTTTATGCACTTAGCATCTATAGGCGTTAAACTTCCTCACGACTTTGATATAGAAGGACTTATGCAACAGGAGGAAGAGTCTCCCATCGCCATTATTAATAGACAATTACAAGATATGAGATGTGAACTAAGAGATTTGAAGAAAGTGAAAGAAAAACCTTCTAACAAGTACTCACTAGATTCTATATGTCCCTTTTCATTTGCTAAAAACTTACACATGCCTCTGTTTCCCCTAAGGTTGAAATTCTGAAATATGATAAATACAATGGAGAGGGTGACCCTAAAAATCATGTCAGGGAAGTATTCACTCTCACCATGGAGTTTATGCATGAAAGGACATATCTAATGTGGGTTTTCCCACATAGCCTTAGTGACCAAACCTTGGAATGGTTCACAAAACTCTCACCTGGTATTTAAACATTCGATGAGCTCATACAAAAGTTTATCCAACATTATTCCTACAACATATTGCATATGGTCACCATGATAAATCTATGCAATACCAAACAACATAATGGTGTACCTTTTGTCAAATTCCTCCAAAGATGGAGAAAGATATTTGCGAGATATCCCTGAAAAATCCCAGAAACTGAAAAAATTGATATCTTCATTAACAATTTGGTACCTGAAATGAATTATGCAATTCAGATGCAAAAAAAACTTCCTTTAGTGAGTTGGTGGAAAGCGCTATCTGCATTGAGGAGGTTCTTGTAAAAAAGGTGAAGTCACCTTATATAAAGACACTAAACCCTCCAACAATCCTAACAATAGCAATGAAAAGACAAAGACAAGTATTGGAACAAAAACAAAAATATAGTCAATGAAGGAGTGGTCGACTCATCCGAGTTCAAATCCAAAGAACCAGTATTTAAATTATATAGTAGTATACAAGCCACTAAGAACAAACAAAATGTTCCAAAACCATTCAAGAATAATCCAGATGTGCAGAAAGACAAAGCACAATGGATACCAAAACCAAAGCAAAATTTCACTCCTCTTGAAGATCCTCTCGAAACCACACTAAAAACTCTGGTGTCTCACATGATCATCACAATACCAGATTCAAAGCCTTTGGAAATGGAGGTTAAACCTAATTAGTGGAACGACAATCACTTCTATGAATATCATAAAAACAAGGGATACTTAACTAACGAATGCATGAAACTGAAGCATGTCATCCAAGACCTTATTGATAATGAGACCATCACAGTGGATGGGCATCACTCAAATAGCGATCACAAAGCTTTCAAGCAACCCCTACCCTCATATGAACAAGGGGAATCCTTGAAGAACCAAGGATCTAAAGTAAATTACACCTACCCTAATGATGACAATGTGATTCACATGCTTGATCCATCTAATCAATCAGTTAATGTAATTATCATTAAAGACAAAAAGGAGCCCGAATCCACTAATGCACTAACGAGGAATCAAGGTAAGGTTAATCTTAAGGGAGTGACTTTGTCATCAAAATAAACTATGATATTAAATCCCTCAACATCAAAGAAAATAGTCACATCAATCCTAATTGTGAATTACATTTTGGTTGATCAGTTGCAGAGAACTCCAGCTTAAATTTCCATCTTGGAATTACTTAAGATCTCACCATCACATAGGAGATCCTTGAAATGACTCTTTTAGAAGCAAATGTACCAAAGGACCTTGGTGTTGATCGGTTCCAAACTATGGTATTCCATCTAACCTCACCTAACTACCTATCTTTTTTAGAAGAAGATGATAAATCACTGAATCACCTGCATAACTAACCCATACACATAGAGGTCTTGATCCATAAACATAGAGTCAAATGCATCTTGATAGATGGAGGCACCGGTTTGAAATTTTTTACTCTTAACCTCGTGACAAAATTGAGTTTTTCAAAACACACTATAGATCCCAGGAGAAAGATCACCATAAAATATTATGATGAAGAAGAAAGGTCATTAAAAGGATTGGTCATGTTACCTATCAGGGTTGGACCCATTGAGAGATATGTGATTTTCCAAGAATTGGATTTACCACTAGCATATAAAATTTTATTAGGGAGATCATCAATTCATGACATGCAGGCGGTCCCCTCAACATATCATCAATGTGTAAGGTTTTCGCACAATGCAGTGGAGGTTTCTATTCCTGATGATAACACATACTCCTTTAACACTTTGAAACAAGCAGACATCATGGTTCCACATAATAAGGAAGCATCTACCGAGCAAGGAGCTGAAAGTTCCTGGGTAGCACTCATGAAAGGATTTGTGGAGAAATTGGAAATTACCAACATAGGTATGGGAGAGTACCAAATGAATCCTTTTCCCTTAGTGGCTAATGTACCCACATCTCCTAGATCTTATGGCATGCCCTCATCAACATTCAAGCCTACTAGCACTCAAAAATTGGAAAGACATGAAGGGATTGGTATAGTAAAAGCTTGTGTTTCTCTCTCAGAAGAGAATGAAGAGAAGGTTTTTCTTGCCTGGATTTATAAAGGAGAAGAGCACGGACAAGAAGTTAAACATGTTGAAATATCCCCACAAAAATTTGGTAAAGGATATCAACTCATGCAATGAATGGGGTATAAAGGAAAAGAACCCCTAGGTAAAGATAAAGGGTTAACAAAGCCTATACACATGAAATTCAGGAATCAAACAGACAAAACAAGGATAGGATACCATGAACAAAGTTTTAACCAATCCTCTAGAAATAACCCTACAAGAAACCAACCAAAAGATTCTGATGATGAGACTGAAGAAGACACAAAGATTACATGGTTACCATTTGAAAGACTATTACATGTACAAATAGATAATCCTCACTACCAAGGAGAATTGTATATCCCACATCAATTTAGAGCCCCCTTTTAACCAAATAGCTCAACATCCCAACCATTTCCAGGTGTGAATCAAGTGACCGAAGAAGAGGTAGTAAACCCACCACAAGATGAGTCAGAATTAGAACCTGAAGGTGAACATGATGAGAGACACTCAAATTGGGGGCAACTGGTCAGTATTTATTACATAATAGATCTACCACACTTCCTAGATACAAGGGTACATTCCAATGAGGTATCTCCATACCACCTCATGTCACTATAGGAAGGTGCAGAATAAGTCACAGTGCAAGAAGATGAAGATGACCTAGAAGATGAAAATAGTTCTAGTGGAGACAAAGGAGTTTTCATGACCATAGTACAATACCTAGGAAGGTCTAATAATAGTTATACTAATTCTCATGAATACAAGATTGGTCAAGGTATAGAGAATGATATAGAAGGAAGGCATCCAAATTGGGGGAAACTAGTTGCTCCTACTCATGTCCTAGACACACCTCATTCCATGGAGACAAGTTCCAATGAATATGAATGGGATTCTCTCTCAGATACTATAGTAGATATTGAAGTGGATGTTATCCATAAGTACATACCTAAATTTGAACAAGGAGAGAGTTCAAATGCTGCCGAGACAACTATCCTTCCTCAAAACATCAATTGGAACTTTGGTGATGATAGAAGAGACAATCACACTAGAGAAAGGTCCACATCAAGAATTGAGATCATTCCTCTGAGAACTATTATTGAGCGATTGTATACTTGGGAGGAGGGTCAAAGCACTCACGTTAGATCGAATGATTTAAATTCACAAAATACTAACAACGACTCTAATAGTGAAGTTAGGATGCTTGGAGGTCTAGGGAGTCCTTCGGAGAGTGGCGTGATAGATCTTCTCTTACCCATCAAAAGTATTGATCATGATAATATGGTGCTATCCTTAGAGCCTACTGGATCATTATCCCTAATCCATCCTGAAATTATTGAGTGGAACTCAAATGAGCCTTTGAACCTAATCTCTTCTCCAAATGACTACACTTTGGCCTATTAACTCAATTATATTGAGCCCCTCACTTGTTCCACCTATGCAATGGGCATAAATATGATAGAGGGAGATATCAAGTTTCTTAGTCTTAAAAAGAGAAATAAAAAGAAAAAGAGGTATGGTAGTGAAAACTACTTTGTGGTAGTGTCAGAACCAAAAATATTAAAAAAAAAATGTATCCAATGGTGAAAACCTCTCAGAGGCACTGGAGGATGGGAAACTTGATATCTTGCCTGATCACTTTCAGAAGTGGTCTTCAGTGCTTATAGATCCTACACAACTGGTTAACATAGGAAACAAAGAGGTACCCCAATTGATATATCTGGAACAATCCTTCTCCAAATAGGAGAAACAATAGTTTAACCAATTTTTCATGAACAAGAAGATCAATTTCGCTTGGTCTTACTAAGATATGCCAGGAATTGATATAGATTTGATTATGCACCATTTTCCAATTGCTCCAGGTGTCAAGCTAGTCAAAAAAAGCTTAGGAAGTTGCACCCTCATGTAGTGCTATTGATCAAAGCTGAGCTAGAGAAGTTATTGAAAGCAGAGTTCATCTGAGCTATAACATACACTGACTATATTTCAAACATCATGTTTGTTTCCAAAACTGACAAATCAATCCGATTTTGTACAAATTTCTGAGATTTAAATAAAGCTTTTCCAAAAGATGATTTTCCACTTCCCAACATTGACATGATTGTGGATCTCATAGAAGGATACAAAATGTATTCCCTCATGGATGGATTTTCGGGATACAATTAGATAAAAATAGCACCCAAAGACTAGGAGAAGATAAATTTCATGTGTGCTTGGGGCACATTCTATTGGAATGTTATGCCTTTTGGTATAAAAATGTAGGAGCAACATACCAGAGGGCTATGATGACCATATTCCATGGCATGATGCATAAGAATATGGAGGACTATATTGATGATACTTTGGAAAAATCAGCAAAGAGAGCTACACACTTGGCTGACTTAGAAAAGTTTTTAAACAGAATGGAGCAATTCAAACTAAGGCTAAATCCAAAAAAGTGTTCCTTTGGTGTGACATCAGGAAAGATCCTTGGGTACATTGCCTCAACAAAAGGAATTGAGGTTGATCCAGAGAAAGTAGCAGGAATTATGGAAATGCAACCGCTAAGAAATATCAGCCAAATCAGAATGCTACAAGGAAAGCTACATTCAATTGGGAGGTTTATCTCACAACTAGTGGATAAAGCACAACCCTTCACAAAAAACATTAAAAAAGGGTGTAAAATTAAAGTGGGATGAAGGACGTGAGAAGAAATTTCAAAAGATCAAATAATACCTCACAAATAATCCTGTATTAATGACACCAATACAAGGAAAACATCTTCTGCTCTATATCTTAGCTACAGAAATGTCACTTGGAGCTCTGCTAGCACAACATGATGAAACAGGAAAGGAAAGAGCAATCTACTATGGAAAAAAGACAATGGTTCTTATGAGAACAATTAAACCATCATTGAAAAAGATTTATTAGCGGTGGTATTTTCTTCTCAAAAGCTCTGACACTATATGGTTGCACATTCTATCAAATTGATAGCAAAAATTGATCCTTTAAAGTACTTGTTAAATAAGGCAACTTTGACTGATTGACTAGAAAAATGGGTAAGATACTCAAAAAATTTAATATTGAATACATAGAAATAAAAGATATCAAAAGATAGGTCATTTTTGATCATCTGGTGGATGTTCCCCTTCAAGATAGTAAACCACTGAGCATAGAATCTCCAGATGAAGCTGTTCTACACCTGACAGAGCATCCCTAGAAAATGTTCTTTGACGACTCGTTCACACAACAAGGGTCTCAAGCTGGTATGCTCTTTATAACGCCCCAAGGATACCAAATTACTAAAGCATATAAGATGATATTTCCCTACACTAACAACATAGTTGAGTACAAAGATTTGTCAAATGGAGTAAAGTTGGCTATCGAATGGAAAATCATAGAATTGCACATCTACGAGGATTATCAATTAGTAATCAATAAAGTCAATGATCAATATCAAACCAAGGATGAGAAGCTCATACCATATAAGAGGATGGTTGAAGATCTAAACAATTACTTTATATTCATCACTTTCCAACAAATAGCAAGGGAATAAAATAAATCTACTGACACCATGGCTACTTTGGCCTCAATGTTACAATTGGAAGAACATCAATTTCACTATGAATTCTTGGTGGAAGAAATACCCTTTCCAGCCTATGTGATGCAGGGGAACCTAGGAGAAAAAATAATACCAAGAAGACTCAAGGCATGAATGGAAGTTTTAATATCTCTAAGACAATCAACTATGAAGTATTAGAACCACCTATGGCCTTTAAGGTCAATAAATGTAATGAATTTGTAATGAATCCTAAAGGGCTTGGTAAGGACCTTAGGATCACAAAAGATGTAATAAGGGAATGAATGATAGATTGGATTATATTAGGTCCTTAGGGGTTTATAAATTTTTAATAAGGTCATAAGGATCTAATAATAAAGTTTGGGGAATCAATTTGACGAAATATGAAATAATTTGTAAGTTGGATATTCAAAAACTTGAAATCCAATGGCTAGTTGTAATTAGGTGGGAAAATGGATTTAGGATGTTTTAAGCCTAACTAAGAAATCCAACCAATCCAAATAGGTTGAGATAGTTTTGGAAAGAGTTTATAAGTTTGATTCTAGTCATTGTACGAGCATGAAAACATCTAATGTATAGACTGTGACAAGAAACTCAAATAAAATCTTAGAATTTGGACCATTCCTCTATGTTCATTGTATGATTTGAAACCATATAAGTTAGAATTTGGTTTATAATGTATTAGGGATATTATTATCATAATTTAAAACAATCTTGAATATTTTGAAAGTTTATTTGTCTCGGTTTTCACCATTTGTGTTGACTGGTCTTTGGAAGTCACTGGTTTTTAACTTGACAGTTTGGTCTTTTCAATAAAATGGATCATTCCATGAATGAAAAAAACAATGATTCTCATGGAATTATACCATTATAATATTTAAAATATATTTCTAACAAATCCTGCAGTTGGAATGAATGAGACAGGTGATCATTAAGAAAAGTGAAGAAAGTTTGATGAATTAGCTGGCTAGGGTATAGCAACATGAGTTTTGACTTAAGGAAGGGGATACTGTATTGGATATTGTGTATTTCAATGTTACATAAATGGTTTAGAACCTTGATTTGGGTCCTAGAAGTGAGTGGAATGGTTAAGACTAGGAGACCCTAGTTTTTGGAGCAATTTGGTGAGGGTATGGTAGAAACCCCATAGGGAAACTTGATATTGACAAAATAATAAGATAATACTTAGTTTTGGACCATTTTAAGACTCCGTGCCAAGTGACATAGAGGGGAAGCAGATATAAATGGTACTTCCTTTGTAAATGAAGACCTAATTAGGAGTTTGGGCTTGTGGAAATAAAAGATTTTGGGTGAGATATTCAAAAATAGTAATACCTCATCTTGACATATGTGGTGTAAGATAAAAATGGGTGTTTTAATCTGTAATTTGGTTTGGGATTTCTTTGGGAAACTTAGAATTTATGTTGATTATACTTGCTGATTAGGGCTACAAGGATTGGGAGCCTAAAGTGAGGATTGATGGTAAGTTCTTGGAGTAGGAATTAAAGAGCCAATTGAGCATTATTGGAGTAATATTTTGAGTCATATTGAATCCCTACAAAAGTAAAGTAGTGGGGGAAGTCAGAGTGATAGACTAAAAACATATTGGTACTTGGGGTTTCTTGTGTGAAGAGGAGACCAAGCACAACTAGTCCAACTCAATACCACCTAACGCTCTGCATCAAGTGGTATCAGAGAAAAAATACGTAGATCTTTAAGGAGGAGAAAATAAAAATTTGCAAACATGGCACCAAAGAACCAAATGGTAAGGGAGATTGAAGAGTTGAGGGCAACCCTTGAACAAAAAGAAAGAGAGAAAAGGGAGTTAAAGGCAATTGAGTAGAGGGAAGAAAGGATGATGAGAAGAGAGAGACTTAAATTGTTGGAGAGGATAGAGACATTAGAGAAAGAGAGAAGAGAACCTAGGGGAGAGGAGGTTAATGAAGAAAACAATGAGGAAGAAGAAGAACTCCGTGAAAGACAAGTACTTGGAGGACATAGGGATGAAGATGATCCTGAGGAGAGGAGGTTTATAAGATTGATTAAAGTAGTAAAAGGTACTGGAGTAAAGACAAGTGTTGATTTGCCAATATACCAAGGCAAGATGGAAAGTGAAGAAGTTCTTGGATGGATAGGAGCACTTGAAAAATACTTTGATCTAGAATACATATATGAAGACAAGAAAGTGAAGATAGAAAAAGCAAGGCTAAGGGGAACATCCCTTACATGGTGGACTAGTATACAGAAAGATAGAGTGACAAGAGGTTTGAAAAAATTCTCCAATTGGGAAAGAATGAAGACCATGGTTAAGAATAAGTTCTTACCATCAGTTTTGGCCATTCAAATGATGACGAGAAGGAACAAATTGAAGCAAACAGATATGGATATCATACGTACACTAAAAAATTTCACACCTTGAGCATTAGAGGTGGAGTGGAAGATGAAGATGATAAGGTTTCTAGGTACATAAGTGGGTCAAGATACAAAATTCAAGATGAGATTGGTTTGAGTATTCCTAGAACCCTTTGAGAATGCTTTCAATTGGCTATTAGAGCAGAAGAGAAGTTGAAAAGAAAGAATGAGAGGCAAAGTAACAGAGGTGGATCTTCCATGAGAGGAAGGGATGGAAGAAGCACTACTAAATCACAAAGTAATTATTATAAAGACAAAGTTTCTACATTAGACCAAAGAGGATGACATAACCATGGAGGTGAAAGATTTGGAGGAGGAAGAGGAAGTGCAATCTTTACAGGAAAGTGTTTTCATTACAATGAGGTTGGTCATCAATCTTTCAGGTGTCTTAAGTGGATTGAATTAGACCAAGGTAGAGATAAAAGGGTGAATCTCATAAGAGAAGATGAGAATAAAGAGGAACCAAAACCATGGTCAACAGATCCTGTAATTGATGGTGAATTCTTGATGATAAGAAAAGGAGAGAAAGTGCTAGAACCAAAGGTAAACATTTTTAGAACTAATTGTTTATGCAAAGGAAAGTTGTGTAAAATGATTGTAGATTCTGGATCACATAGCAATCTTGTTTCATCTGATATGGTCTCCAAGTTAGGAATTGTACTATTTGACCATCCTAATCCCTGCAAGGCCACTTGGGTTACCCAAAAGCAACATGTAGTGATTAGTCATAGGGATAATGTAAATTTTTCTATTGGCACATATCAGGATAGGGTTCTTTGTGATGTCATTCTTATGACATGTGGCAACATAATTTTTGGTAGACCATGACAACATAGTAGAAGAAAAATTCATGATGGGTATGATAATACCTATTTGGTGCACAAAGATGGTGAGAGGTATAAACAAACACCATTAACTTTGGATAAGGAAAGGGAGAATATTGTGATTTTTTTGGGAGATTAGATCTTTGAGAATATGTAGGGTCAAAATAAGCAAGACACTGGTTGGAAGATGGAGAAGTTTCAGATGAAGGACAGTCCCAACGATGAGTGAATTTGGGATTTGAAATGTGTGAAGCTGGGGACAATTAGTTTTCCTATTGTTGAGAAGATAATAGGTGAAGGGATGGGGGAGTTGCAGAGGAAACCTATGAAGAAGAATGGAGTAAATGTACAGTCACAATACAAGAAACAATCCAAACAACAATGTCCTAGGCTAGGACACACAAATCAATGATTTGTTTCTAAAAATTCTTGGAATGTGAATACAAGATGGAGAAGGAGAAGACAAGTCACTTTTGGGGACTATTTTACCTTAGGATAAAAAAAGATGTAATAAGGGAACACATGATAGATTGGATTATATTAGGTCCTTAGGGGTTTATAAATGTTTAACTAGGTCATAAGGATCTTATAATAAAGTTTGAGGAATCAATTTGATGAAATATGCAATAATTTGAAAGTTGCAAATTCAAAAAATTGAAATCCAACAGCCAGTTGTAATTAGGTGGGAAAATGGATTTAGGATGTTTTAAGCCTAAATAAGACATCCAACCGATCCAAATGGGTTTGGATAGTTTGGGAAAGAGTTTATAATTTTTATTCTAGTCATTGTTTGGGCATGAAAATATCTGGTGTACTGACTATGACAGAAAACTCAAATAAAATCTCAGAATTTTGATCATTACTCTACGATCATTGTATGATTGGAATCTGTTGATATTTATAGCATTGATTAGATAAAATAGTGATTTTATAATAATATATAAATTATGAGATATATCTATATATATATATAGATATAATAATAATATATATTAATAATTTATAATATATATATGTCTATATTAATATATATATTATTATTAAATATCTATTATATATTAGATATATATAGTTTATTATTATTATAATATAACAATGATAATAATAATAATAATTATTATTATTATAATAATGATAATGATTATCATTAATTATAATATTCAGATCGAAAGATATAATCTATCAAATTAATTGTCAAATCATATTTAATAATAATAATAATGATAATAATAATTATCATTGATCGGTTTAAATAACATCGACTGTATTGTTGATTCATGTTGAGAAATAAAGTATCGACTTAACATTGCATATGTTATGGTGTCAATTAAATACTGATCATTATTGGTTTATAAACTCACGCGGGTTTTACATTGTATCCCAAGAAAAAGATAACTTATTGTTATCGGGTTTAATATCACCGTATTATGGGTAACTGTTGCTAAATGAAGAGCCACGTCTATAATAGACGTGACTCCTTGAGGAGTCACGTCTATCATAGACGTGGCCTCTTCCAAAATTAAATCATTGACACATATATATGCGGTAAGATGAAACTGGAGGAATCACCGAAATTGATAAGTGATATTCATCCAGTAAATTTAGAAGAACAGAGATATTGTTTATTCAAAATATCACATGTGCAGATTACAACAAAGGTAAATATTTAAATTATTATTTTTCAATTATAATAAAGTTGAATCTTGTTTCAGTTGCATTTACATGGTATCAGAGCCAAGTTAGGAAGTATCCTAGCAACTGAAATTGACAGATTCAGAATTTAATCCATTTATAAATATCACATTTCCATGGCAAGCGCCATAAGGTTCAAAGATAGGCTTAAGGAGGAAACAATTTCTCATCATGGAAATTCAGAATCAAAATGATTCTAAGAGAAAGTAAAGTTGAGTCCTTCATAAAATAAGAGAAAGAAGTGCCAGAAAGTGATCCAGATAAATCAAATTGGAT
>MU223146.1:2493828-2510087 GCA_018584345.1 Thuja plicata
CACACACACACACACACACACACACACACACACACATAAGTGACAATCCTCTTCAATTTTTAATAAGCAAGAAAAGCAAGAAATTACTTGTTTGAAATAGTTACAGATTTTTGCTTCACCGACAAGACATGAATAAAATGATTTGGCATTGTATAGAATATTTTATAAATGAATGTTCAAGTCGGTGCTATACGATGACAAAAATAGAATTTAGTGATGTGATAAGTAGTACATAACATAATCATGCTCTGAAACCTGAGATGACTAATTTCAAATACAAATTGAACTAAATGAAAGACCTGGAATGCTCGACTCAAGATTCTACAAGAAATATCCTTGTTGCTTCATGTTCTAATATTTCATTACCCATATAGGGAGCATTACCACTAACCAATGCATTGTCCAAAATAATTGAAAGAAAAAGATTAAGATCTGAAGCGCCACAACCAAATCCTCAGACATCGATGGATCTTACCTTACTAGTTGAATATACAATTACCGATAAAGGGGAAAAGTTTATTTTTCGTGACAATAATAATGAGAATCATTTTTCAATATTCTCCACCACACAAAATTTGCAATTATTGAAAGAATATGAAAATTGGTTCAGTGACGGTACATTCAAAACAATGCCAAGTATTTTTCAATACATGTACACAATCCCATGGCTTGAAAACTGATGTAATATTCCCACTCATTTATATTCTTATGACTAACAAAAAAAGAACAAGTTATACACAAGTTCTTGTGGAATTAAAACAACTTCAACTTGATCTAAACATAAAAAATATACTTATTAATTTTGAATTAGGTTTCTTGGGAGCTATATTGATGGTTATGACAACCGTAACATTTTAGATTATTAAAGAGGTTTCACTCATAATTTGGCACTGCAATTGATAATTTGAATGATAAAGTTTTTCCAGCAACATACATAAAATTTGTATATTTTGTCTTCCTTCCTCTATAATCTTACATGGATACTTTGTCCATGGGTTATTTTTTCCTTGGGTCATTATGACCTCGAGATATTTTTCCTTGGGTTATTGTGACTGGTTTATTGTGTCTAGAGTTATTTCGACTAGGTTGTTGTGTCCTCTAACCATGAAGTGGAATGTGATAACATGATAACACCACCTAAAGTGGAAATGATCCTAAAAAATCCTATGTGGTTCCTAAGTAATCTTTAGTAAAGTGTAATTAGAACCAAGGTGAGAAATAACCAAGGTAAAATGCCTTAATTACACCCAAAAAAACTAATAATAAATATCTCAAGTGCTACTCAATTATCATGACTTAGATAGTAGAGTGCTAAGTGTAGGGAGTGTTATCATGTGTTCTCATGAGGAAAAATCACATGGAATTGAGAATTATATTATATGGATGAGAATGATGATCATGATAGATCTGGTGCCACATGTGTGGGTATACCACTCTGGATAATATCCAATGCTTACATGTATGTGCATGCCTTCTAAAGACATCCCTAGCTTCATATTAGTGCTCAAGACATGCTTGGGACACCTATTATCTTAATTAATGTTTTGTACCATCTCAAGTTTTAATTAATTTTTACTTGATTCAGATACTCCCTAAATATGATTGCTAGTGCACCACTTAAAGATGAGGTGCGTGTTGTGAGCCACTCCCTAGACCCATTTTAACACCTAATCCTAAGCTCATCCCATTCACAATGAAGAAGGTAACAAAATAAAATATAATAACATATTTCAATTGTCACCTTCACATATTTACTATCCACAACTCAAGGCACCATTTCCCAACATCTCAACATTTTACACAATGCAAAGTCTCACAATGTCATTATTCACCATATAACTCATATACCCAATTGGATGATACATCTTGTTATGGATAATTTTTCTCTCTCAAGAATGAAATTATATACACATTATCTATTATCCCACATAACAATATCAAGTCAAAACATAAAAATCCCACTTTTCATCTTTAACACAAAAATGCCCAAAAACTAGTCATAAGACAAAACCTCCACTACAAGACCTCTAAAAACCCATAGAATTCAAAGAAAATATAATTTTTAATAAATACCCATTTGTTCAAATATAAACAACACATTCCAACAATATAATTTCCATTTCAATCATTACACACCAATTTTAGAAGCATAACCCTACCTAGGGCATCATTTTGGATTTCTAATCAAAATAATTGATATAAGGCATAAAACCACTTGGCATAAATATTGAAATCATTCTAAACTCAAATACTAATCCAAAAATAATGATTTGAATAAAAAAGAATGATTAAATAGGGAGAAATGAATAAAACCCTACCTCATCTTGAGAAAATTTGAAACTTAAAGAAAATATTACACAATCAATGGTTGATTGATTACTTTGGACAAAAAAACAATCTCCTTTAGACAAATCCAAAGAGTCTGTACTCACAAAATTATTCCATTCGTATCACTCCCAATAAGAAAATCTACTTTTAGGTGTAGTGCATGTTTGTAGAGAGCAAAAATGCCAATATAAATACTAAATATAAAATGTCCAATTTCACAATATAAAAACCCACTTTTACTATTCACCAAATAAAATAAATAAAATAGAAAATTAAACTACTATATAATTTCCTTAATATAGCCTCCTTAAATCAAATTAGGAAATTGCCTTGATTTTGAATACTCATAAGGCATATTAAGACATTTAATTAATAAATTGTCATAACTAACATTATAATACATTAATTAGTCGATAGGTTATTATATGTTGAAAATCACCGGATTTGCATCATGTCAGATGACTGAAAACAACACCTATCTATATTTCTTCGGAAATCATATTGTCTGTGTAGGTGAAAAATTTATTTGTGGCGTGTTTTTGTGTACTTTCATAGAAGGTAAGTTTTTACGTAATCTTCGGCAAGCTTTTTACAACACTACAACAAAGACACCACGGGTGATACTAATCCATTCATCATTAATTGTTGGGATTTTTTGATCTCTTAGCCAAAGTGTGTAAGATTTATGTGTGAATAGATTCCTCTACCCTCTAGTGAGAAGAGAGCAACCAAAAAAAACTATGTGAGAGAAACAAATGTGGTATCACTACCTACCAATAGAAATCTCTCCATCATCTCCTTGAAAAACACATCCATCCTTCTCAAAGAAATGATTTAGTTAGATGTGGTCTTATTGAATGCTATGGTTGCAGGGTACGCACAACATGGGTTCGTTGAGAAGAATTTGGAGGCATTAAGCAGCTAAAATTGGTAGGTTTAAAGCCAAATTGCATGAAATTTGCCAGCAACCTCCCAACCAATGCCATAAGGGTATCTTTGGATCAGGGTATTCAAAGTATACTATAGAGAACACATATATCAGATGTTGCAAGTGCACTGGTATACATGTATGCAAAATGTGGAATCATAAACAAAGCACATGAACTGTTTGACAAAATATCTGAGTGAAGTGCGATCTCTTGGAATGCAATAGTTTCTGGATATGTACACAAGGGTTTTTTTTGAAGAGGCCTTGCAAAGTTTCAAGAAAATGCAATTGAAAGGCGTGAAGCTGAACTCCACAACCTTTGCAAGCATCCTCTCAACCTATGCCAAAGTGATATATTTGGAATAAGGGATAGAAATCCATCAAATATCAGTTCAAAATGGATATATGTCAGAGGTGGTATGTGTGAATGCCTTGATAGACATATATGAAAAATATGGAAGCATGTTGAAGCCACACAAACTGTTTGAAAAAATATTTCAATGACATGTGGTTTCATGGACTGATGATATCAAGTTATGCAAAAAAAAATGGACTTGTTGAAGAAGCCTTGGAGGCTCCTAAGAAAATGCAATTGGCTGGTGTAAACCCCAAGTATAAACCTAAACTCCACAATCATTTCTAGCTTCTTCCCAGCATACATGCCAAAATTGGAGATTTAGAATAGGGTATGGACATCCATCAAAGCATAATCGTAAGTGGATTTTTGTTAGATGTCGTAGTTGGGAATGCATTGATAGACATGTATGCAAAGCGTGGAAGCATGCATAAGGCATTTAAATTATTTGATAAAATTTCTCAATGAGATGTCATCTCTTGGAAGATACAAGATACACACAAAATGAGATTGTTGAGAAGGACTTGAGAAATTTTATGCAAATGCAACAGGTTGGTGTAAAGTCAGATTCCATAGTCTTTTCCAGCATCCTCCCCACCTACCTATGCCAAAATGGGAGCTCTAGAGTAGGGTATGGATATCCATTAAAGAGTAATTGAAATTGGATTATTATCACATGCTGTAGCTATTAGTGCCTTGATAGACTGCACATAAGAAGGAAAAGTTGTTGGGTATGTAAAATTCTTAATCTCCGTACCAAATATTGGACTTCTGTTAAAGGATTAGACCAGTTATGAGACAACTCTATGCCGATGGGAGGCCTTCCTTGATGTAAATGTTGATATTTATGTGTGTGTGGAGCATAAGTCTGAAACTTTATGTATTCAAAGAATATTCAAAGATATGGGAAATTCTGGAAACTGTTTGACAATATTCCTGAAAATCTAATTATTGAAAGGTGAAAGGGGAGTTACAAATAGGGCTGCATACTACATTGTTCCTCTTGTAGAGTATAATAATTGTTTGTAGGACTAGAGACTGTGAGGTAGTAAAGTTGAAGATCTTGTTGCTTGATAAGCTTTTGGGAGTAACATATTGCTTAATTGTTGAGCAACCACTAAATAATCTCTCCCCAGCCTTTAAAACTTTCTCTCAATTAAAATAAAATAGTAATGACAAAAATATCACCATTTTTTATTATTTTTCAAATTGGTTTTTGAGTTTTCATATTGGAGTATTGAACATTTGCGTGCAAACATTTGGGAGTGACGATTGATCGAGATTATCAAACTCATCATCTTTAATTCAACCAAATTTGACATTACGTGACATTTTTCTAATTATCTTTTTGCTTTGTTTTCATTCTACATTTGTAATGATAGGGTTTAATTATGTAGTGTTTACTTCTATTTTTTTTATTGTAGTTATTGTAGGGTATGCACAAAATGGTCTTTGTAAGGATGCTCTATCCTAATGAAGCACTTTGGAATATACCTCAACCATGTTAGCTTTGCTTGTATTTTATTTGCATGCAACCATCATATTTAGTGGACAAGGGTTGCAAATACTTTAATGGCATGAGTGACTCTTATTACATTACACCTATAATTGATCATTGTGTGTGCATGGGCGATCTTCTTTGTCATGATGACTATCTTGAGGAAACTCTAAATTTTATTATCAAAATGCCAACTAAACCTATGATAGTTGTGTGGATATGTTTGCTTGATACCTGTAGATCACATAAGAACATATGATTAGGAGTATTTAGAACTAATATTCTTTCTAAGCTAGACCCCAAAAATGTTGCAATATACATACTTGTGTCAAACATTTATGCACAAATGGGTAGGTGGTATGAGGTTCCCAAAGGTAAGAAGACTAATGAAAGATGAAAGAATAAAAAGGATATCTGGATGCAGTTGGATTGAAGTTCATAAAATGGTATATAATTTTTGTGTAGGAGATACATAATGTTGTAGAAATATGCACTTTTGAAAAAATAATCTTTGGAGATGAAGGCAGTAGGATATTTTCCAGATTCAAGACATTTTTTGAAGGATGTGGAGGGAAATAACCATGCATCATCCTTTATGGTGAGAGGTTGGCAATTGTATTTGAATTGTTAATAAAATCCCTTGGAACAACTATTAGATTTTTCGGGAACCTGTGGGCTTCCACACTTGTAAGATTGTTGCAAGAAAAAAATGTTGGGAGAGACGCATACCACTTTTGTGATTTCAAATAAAGACAACATTATTGTGATGATTATGGGTAATGCTAAGTGAAGCAACCTATATACACAGGTCTGCACTATGACAAGGTGCTTTATTTTAGACTTGTAGTGGTAATAAGGGACCAGGTTTTATTCATTGTTTAAGATTGGTTGTGCTTGGATATAGATCATATTGTTGACTTCATAAAATTAGATGTACAAAATGCGATGTGTTTCACTACTTACATGTATTGATTGGGTATTTGTTAAAGCCCCATTTCACAAAACCATAAAGGTGTCGTGACATTTTATACTATTTTTCAAGAGCTTTGTCCATCTCTTGAATGAAAAGGTGGAGGATGGATATTTTTAACTATTTTTCAAGAGCGATGCTCATCTCTTGAATGCAAAGGTGGAGGATGGTGTGGATAATAGGCAAGGAACACCTAAAGTAAATAGAGAGATTAATGGCTAACAACACGAAATGTGAGGAGATGGCTTAGAATAATTTGAATACTTGGATTTGAGGTGAAAGAATATATCTTGTAGTTATTTACTCCAACCTTTGTTATGTAATCAAACAACAGTATCACCTTCCCTCGACTCAACAATATGAATACATCATTTTCTTATTGTTCTTTAAGTTAATTCTCCTCTTACATTGGACTAAAATCATTCAAAATTTTCTCCCCGCCATTCAATATATTACCCAGGTATATCTTTTTATTGGCGTAAACAATTGCACCTTGTTGGGGTGCAATTGCTAGCATATTTAAATGTAATGATAAATTTCAAATAAGACAAAATTCTCAAACACTCTTCACAGTCCAAGTACACATGACAATTGGGTATCCAAATACTATCAATTGTGGTATTTGGGGCTCAAATTATAAAATATTAGGACTTTGACCTTATTAAGGTATGGTGGTTTTGGATAGGGGATATTTTGGCCAATGCACTATCTTCTATTAACCACCATTAGGGAAATACGGGCGCAGGAGCATCCAGTGGTGTCAGGGCAATCCTGCATCACCCAAAAATATCTCTTTGCTGGTAGTTTCTAGTTTATGTTTTTGCATTTCTGGATACCCATTTGGACAAATTAGAACATTCCAACCCTTAGATTTTAACTTTCGCATTTTACGGTCAACATCCTATCTTTTGTAAGTTTTAATTTGAAGGCGGACTTGGAAAAAAATTTAAGGGAAGTTTGAAAATGAAAAATTAAGAAATTTGGCAAAATAATCACGTCAAAATCATTCACTGCTTTAAATTTATTAAGGTTTTAATTTTCTGAAAAAATGTTGAAAAATCTTTCGATTTAGGTTTGAGGCACTAAACGGTCCCGTAGGGCCTAAAAAATGAGTGGATGGGAAAAATTAGTTCATAGGGGCACAATTTTCTCAGAGAGCTTTCTGGTGCTTCAAACGACGCATCAATTGAATGCCTAGATCAAAATTTATGCCTCCCGGAAGTTGGACATTTTTTTTGAGAACTATGTTGTTTTCGAAATTGGCTTAGATTTGAATTTCAAATTCTCTGTTTTGGTTCCCAAATTTCAAATTTCAAATTTTTGCTCTAAATTGAAAAAATAGGTTATTTGGACCCAGCTTCAAAGTGGGAAGGAATTTTTTGGGAGAGAAGGTTGTATTGTGAGAAAGGGTTTTCTAGAGTTTGTACAATGTTATAGCCTATGAGGCATGTAGTTTGATTTTCTAGTTTGTCATGTCTATGTAATAGAAATATCTTCTGTTAGATAATAGAATTTTTTTTTGTTATGTTCTTCTATGTCCTGGGTTTTTCCCTCATCAGTGGTATCAAAGCAGGTTATTCTTGAGTGTGTGGACAGAGTGTCGATTGTGAGGCAGTTCACACTAGGACTTGTGGTTGTCGGTTCAAGGTCAAGATGCCTCCGAGGGTGATGCGTAGTATGCATGGTGGAAAAAATGTTTGTGGAAGGAATGATCTAGTAGATGAGGATTTTAGATCCCTCCAAAGATAGATCAATGCATTACAAGAGGAGTTGAGAAGAGGGTTCAACCCAGGTAGAAGAGAAGAAAGTGAAGAGGAAGAAGAGATTGAAGATCCATCTAAGGATGAAGGAGAAGAAGCTGAAGATCAAAATCAAATGTGGATGTTAAGGGCCATTTTGAAAATAGGAAAAAGAACTAGGATTGAGGTTTCCTATTACTCTAGAAATTTGGACCCGAAAGAGCTTATCAACATGATAAATGAGATGGAGAAATATTTTAAGTATGAGGAGATAGAGGAACTAGATTGAGTCAAGTTTGTAAAGATAAAGTTGAAGGGTCATGCCAATTGTTGGTGTAATTAAATATTCCTAATTACACTTTACTTAAGCTTACATAGGATAATACATTCATATTAGTTTGCATTGTAGACACCTAGGAGTTGACATCCTATTTTAGCACATGGTGTAGGAGAATTCTACTTTAGGTGGTGGTAGTTGTTATCTCTTTCCACTTTATGTGTGAGATCCACCTTTAGTTCTCTTATCACATTATCATTCTCTCATTGTTGCACATGGTTCCACATACTTCATCTTACAATGGAGGATGATCCACCTTTAGTGGACACCTACTGTGGTTGATAGGTTATCATTTGCATATCTCCTAGTTATCATGCATTGCCTATATATTTAGGAACATCTACTTTGTATTTCAATGGGCTTTATTATATTATTGAATTCAGTCAATTAAGGATCATATTATTTTCCTATCTCTCTTGTGCTATTATTAGAGCTTCTAGATCTTGGCATTTTCATTCATTGTGTTAGACAAATTATTACACCAGTATTTGGTGGAAGGGGGTCCAAATAGAAAGAAATAGGAGGGGAAAGGGAAATATTACAAGGTGGGATCAGATGGTTGAGAAAATAAATAAACAATTCATTCTAATGGACTATGATTTGGAGTTTTTGAAGAGACTATAGGGGTTAAAATAAGGGAGCAGGTCTGTTAAGGAGTATACAGAGGATTTTTATAAAATTATTATCACAACAGGCCATGTAGAGGCCAACAAGGAAAAAATTTCTTGTTACGTTAATGGGTTAAGGCCAAGTATTCAGCAGGAGCTAAGCCTAGTCAGAATGACCACTATTAAAGATGCTTATTAGTTTTCTTTCAGGGTGGAAGAGAAGATGAATAAGAGATTTAAAGGAAAGAAAAGAGGGTGAAGTCAAGGAGGAAGGGGTGGTGGAAAATCCTTTGGGAATCAAAATGAGGACCAGAGGAAAAATAAAGATGTGGGTATCAGTCGAAATCAGAGAAATGCTAGTTTCAACTTCCATCATGATCAAAACAATGGAAAACAAAGAGGAGGAGGAAAAGGAAGACTCAGACAAGGATCTAGCAGAGGTGGCTTTAGAGGAAATTTCTTCCAATGTGGTGAGGAAGGACAATGAGCCTATGAATATCCACAATGCCAAGGAAGGACAGATAGAAGGATTGAAGGCCATGCACAAGTTGTACATGCAGATGAAAAAGCTTAGTTGGAGAACTCTGATGATGCAAAGAGGGGAAAAACCCTCATTTGTCAGGAGAACCATGTTAAATGAAGAGAAGGAATAAGATCAGAGGAAGAGCCTATTTTTACTAGATGCAAGTGTGAGGATAAGTGTTGTGATGTGATCATTGATAGTAGAAGAACTAATAATTTGGTGCTGGAAGAAATGGTCACAAAGTAAAAGATGAAAAGGGAGAGACACCCACATCTATATCAAATTGCCTGGTTGCAAAATGACCACAAAGTTCTGGTCAATGGGAAGTGCTTAGTGAAGTTCAAGATTGGCAGTTACCGTGATGAGGTACTCTGTGAAATCATACTCATGGATGCATGTCATATGTTTTTATGGAGGTTGTGGTAGTTTGATAGGTGTGATATACATGATGGTCGTGAAAACACTTATTCCCTCACAAAGGATGGAGTTTTTCATAAGATGAAACCCCTAATGAAAGCGGAGGAAAATGTATGTATTAGTGCTAGGGTATATTTTGATGATGGGAGAAAATTTCTAGAAGACATGAAACACAAACACATGTATTATGCTTTAATTCGTGGATTGGATAAAGAATTTAATAGAGAAGTGTCAGTAGAATTTTCAGGTTTGTTGATTGATTTTCAATATATTGTGTTTGATAATGTCCTTGAGGGATTGCCACTAATAAGGAAGATCAGTCATCAAATTGACTTAATCCTTGGAGCCATTTTTCCAAATAAGGCAACTCATAAGATGACTCCTACTGAGAATGATGAGTTAAACAAACAAGATCAAATGCGCATACTCGAACCTATAGAACCAAGTGGAGTCAATGCTTGTCCAGCTACCTACAACCACTCAACATATATTATGGGTACCTGTGTATACATAGAATTATCAAAAAACATAAACATATTTCCTAATCGGGTTCAACATCGTAATATAATCATATCACCATAAATATAATAATCACTAATCTAACATGTATCTCTGTCTGCATCAATAATCATTTAATACCTTAACTGAATGAAATATCATTAAATATAACCCATTAAAATTAAATTAACAAAGAATATTGATATTACATTTTACAATGTAATTAAAAAATCATATTACCATTACATTTTAATATTAGCATTTATATCTCAAAGTATGATAATATAGTATCATATTATTGATCTATCTCAATGTGCACCACTGCCAAAACCACAATTAGATCCCATTTAGACAAAATCACCATTAGATCTTATTTAGCCAATATAAAAAAATTAATAGATTTGACATAAAACTTGGTGGAATATCACACCACATAAATTTCAAGAACATCATTGGCATCATCACATTAAGTTATCGCAAGCAGGGATGTAAGCACACATCACAGTGCAATAATGTAATCAAGAATTCGATGGATAAATCCAAACACAACATTGGTCTATCATGATCACATCACACACCTAAAATAGAAACATAAAATAATAATCCAAGGGAAATTAAAAAATAGATGAAACATCCCAAAGGAACAATGCAAAAGTCATAATTAGAACAAACACATCAAAATGCTGCAAATGGGAGAGACACTTTAGAATGCTTTCTTTCATTGAATCACAAACTAGAAGTTAAAATGCTTTGAGATTACATGCATTTTCCAAATATGCTTTATAGAATTTCTAAGATGGAGCTTCTATTTGCACTCTAGAACTCTAAAAATGAGGCCATTCTCTTCAAGAAGACCTAGTTTTAAATAGATATTTGAGAGGAGGAATACCACTTGGTAATCCCAAAACCATAATCCAAACCTAGCTAGAAAATCCATGTCATTTTTGGTTTGCGTCTCGTAAACATTGTAAGTTGCTTCACATGACCTCCACTTTGCCACCACTTTATTTTCTAATTGGGTGGGTTTCATTAATATGCTATGTAATTCCTCCAAACCCTAAAAATAACACATACAAATACATGCATGCCTAGGGTGCCCCAATATAGGAAGCACACAAATGGCATGTGCAACATGAATGGACATGCAAGAAAAACTTCACCAAATCTCAAAGTAGATGCCAAAATTAGAGATTCCCTCCAAGATTTTTTTCAACCACCATTGGCAGGTGTCCACAAGGCTCTTTCACCTTCCCAAGTGCGTGTCTGGGTTGGTGAATTCTTCCAAAATGCTTTATGAAAAATTCAAAAATGTGTCCAACCCTTAGAGTTACACATACTACAGGACATGGAAAATTATTTCATTAATTATTTAGGTCCTTATTACCAATTTATTCATCTAAACATTAGCACCTAGACATAAGATGAAAATATTTTTTTTTGGGTGATGCAAGATCACTTTACATCCATGGATGCTCCTAACTACAACCAAATGTTAATATTTTTCATGTTCCTAGTTACTCTAGACAAATTTATTCATTGGGTTAACTCAAAGAAGTGGAATTTTGAAGGCTCAAGTAGGTTTGAGATTTATTTTGCTAAAGAAGATGGAAACTATTTCCTTACAACCTACCCCTTTACTACTTTGGTGTGTAAGCTATGGTATAATATGACCTCATGTATGAGTAATAATTTATATGACAATCAAAAGTTACTATCATCAAATATAAAGGGTCTTAAACTATTGCAAAAGATTACCCTTGAAGTATGAGTTGGTTGAATGTCTAGTAAAAGGGAAACTAGTAGAATTTCAATGGATTTGATTTTCACATAAGTCAAGTGTGGGATAAAACTATTGCTAATGTGTAATAAACATGCTAATTTCATCTTTAAAAGAGTCAAGTTGGGACTTGGTGGAAACTTCAATTCCTCAAAATACTTAGTATCCTATTAAAGTTTCACCCTCCCTCTTACACAAAAATTTCAATAACCTTTCTCATGTAATTCTTGGTAATCCAAGAAATTCTAGAGCTCACTAAGAAATACATCTAAAGTTATTTAAGATAAATGTGGGTTACATCTCTTTGAGTTAAGCCCAGTAATTAAGTACCAAAAAACTTTGTTAGGACCATAATTACCATGTTGGCTTGTATTACTTTAACACTTCAAGGAAGGATACCAATAATATTGTTGAAGCAATTGTTTGTCAATGGTTTATTTAGAAAAATAGATGGTACCCTTGTATTGCTCTAGCTTCTAATTTAAATATTTTAGTTGATCACTTAATTTAAAAATAAACCCTCTTCTTATTTTCAACATTGGCAATTGAGTAAATGTTTGAAAGACATAAATATCCTTCTTAAAGGATTAAGTATGGTAAAATAGAGCCATCCAAAGATGGAAGGAAATCAAATCATTTACCTTCCTAAATTTTCTTCAAGTTGGGATGAAATCAAGTTGAATAAAGGAAATGCACTAGTGCCTCCATATGAAGATTTCAAGAACAAATTATATTTTCTTCTTGATGAAGATATCAAATCTTTTGGACAAGTTACATAAAACTATGTCCTTTATTGTAGAAGTTGGTGTAGCGTGGCATTGGTCATGTGGTGCTTGTATAGATGGTTGAGCCTAATGAAGTCTATAATTTTTTTATGTACACTATTGTTGTAATATGTTGGGTATCCTCGCTACCTCTTCCAACAAAATTATAAAATACAGGGGAATTTTTTTTTCATAGGAAATCTACATGGAATTTCATGTGTACTTAGTTTTCATGTCTAGGGTTATTTGTTACCGTTAACACAAAAATCTGCATCTTTTTTTCTTCATTTATGATATCAATAGCTACCTTGATGAAACTCATCGGGGAAGCTCCTTTGTTGTTCCACCGATGTCATCCATCCTCGTCTTGTCCTGTTGTTGGCAGAACCCTTAGTGATGTCTCTTAAAGAACAACCATTTCGGAAAGACCCAAAGATGTCTTGCCATAATCCTTGTTGTCACTCTAACAAGGTCGCATATCGAGGGGCTTTCTATCAGCAAAACTTTTGCGGAAACCCTCACTCATCCAAGAAAACCCTCATAAGAGAAACTTACTCCAATAAAAACCATCAGAGAGACCATAACTATCAGGACACATGATTTTTTCCTACTGATAACATAAGCTATACCGATGGAAACCATCAGCAAGACTTGTGCCCTATTCTGTCGATAACTAATCCGTGTTAAACTGTCTGAAGAGCTCACATTGGTGAGAGTTGCTCTGATGAACTTCATTGGTGTAACCAACACTATCGGACCTCAGGAATTTGTTATTCCCGACTATGAAAATTATGTCGATGAAAACCATCAGCAAGGCCTCGACTAGCTACGTCGATGGCTACATCCTCAACCCGATGAAACATTCTATTAGGATTTTCAGAGAAGCCTTCAACTAGTCTCGCCGAAATCACCCTTTTCTGCTCTGTTCTATCACTGCAAGATCATATCGGTATAACCTGAGACAAGTTACACCGATATGCATGATCTGAAGGTTTTAACTGATTAACTCTGCATATCCCTTGGTGGTAGTATGATCCGAGAATCTGATGGGAGACCAAAATGCTCAACAATTACCTTTCTTCCATGTCTTCTTTCTAATTTGTTTGGCATGTAAATGACGTTATTTTGTCACATCCTACTTGATATTCATAATATTTTGGATGTGTTGTCTCATGAGTCTACTTATGTTTGACCAACCTTAATACTATAATCTTGTTGAAATATATTAATATATTTAACCATTTATTAGAAAATAATGATAATATAAGCATTATTACATAAAATGACAAACCAACTTGTTACTATAATCTAATTGAAATAATTTAATAATTTAAGCTTTTAATTAGAAAATAACATAAACATTAATACATAAAATAAAAAACCTTAAAATAATTTAATATTTTTAACCTTTAATTAGAAAATAACATAAGCATTAATACATAAAATAACAAACCTTATTACTCTAATCTAATTCAAATATATTAATTTTTTAAACCTTTCATTAAATAATAATGATTACATAAGCATTATACCACTTTTATGTATATATGTTCATATACACATACATATAATTAGTCAACATCTAATCAATTAATACAACTTTGATATAACATCATTAAAACTGAATATCAATAATCATTTAATAACATAATCTATAACTAGCATATTCTATAACATAAATAGAAAAAAAATAAAAGTGTAAACAAATATTTCTAATCATAAAATAACATCAATATATCCCACAATCATAAAGATATTTATTAAATATCACTACTTAACACATAAAATCCCCAAACCAAAAAATAACAAAGACAATAAACATGTTAACCTCACATCAAAATGTCTACCTTTGAATCAGGACTCCTCATTCGTGTATTTTAATAAAATCAGATGCCACACATGTTTCCCCGATTTTTAAAACATTTATATCTGTTCTTAATGTCACAGGATTTATGCTTGGAAATCATAAATCTTATAATAAATTTTAGTACCCGAGGCCTGATCAATTAATATTACACTTTATAAACTGTATCACATCCATGATGTTAGCCACACCCCATGTCTTTTGCTTCTATTTTTTATTTAATATACCCCCCCTTTAATTTTATGGTAGGTAGATCTGATAAAATAAGCTATATGCTTTTTGTTGAATATAAAATGATAATCAGATAAATCATTAATTCTAATTTTATGTTGAACTTAAAATGATAATCAGATACATCATTATTCACCTTTTCTAATTTGGGTTTAATCATTTATGATTTAAGCATTGTATTAGATGCATTTGTAATGAATTGACAGAAGGTAATTTTTCTTTTCCCATCTATTGAAATATTTAGTAGAGAGAAGATTAGATTTGTTTCAATTATGAAGAATACTTGTCCATAACAATTATAAATTTCTATTTAAAAATGTCAATATCATAATAATTTAAAACTCTAAAAATTAGACTCCATTAAGATTGGTGTTGAACAGAACTTTATGCGATCAATGTCAAATCTTAAACATGAAGTCTAAAGAAAAGTGAACCATACGTTTCATTCATTTAAAATGAAATTACAGCTGGCTATTCATCATAAGCTGCAGCGGGATTTATTCTTCACTCTAAATCTGATCTCAAATGGGGTGATTTTCAGAAATCACAAAAGAAAAGTTGGTGGGGGCATGGGTTTCAATAAAATATGAGACGCAGATTTATGTGAAATGAGCATTTGATTTATAAGGTCCAAGGTCATGACGAATGTGACATTTTATTCTGTCTATAGTAAGACAAATTCAATTCAATTTTTTGTTTTTCTTTTGTGAGGATGAATGAGGGAAGGAAAGGACTTTGGGATCTAAATTTTTAATGGATGACAAAAACTATGAAACTTGGTGTAGAATTAGGCTAACATTTGGGTCAAAGGTTGCTTTCTTCTTAAATTCTCTTCAAATTTTTAAAAGATACGGTATGTACATTCAAATCTGAAATAGATTATCATTGAATTTTAGTAATTTTTTTTATTAGGTCTTTTTATGAAAAAAAATAAGAGAATAAAATGATAAACATTCAAATAAATCTAAATTTTATAGGTTTTTGTGATCTTCTGAAAAAAGAAGAAAAGATAACAAGTGTCATGTCGTGGTCTGTATTTGTCATAATTAGTTATAATTATAATTATATATGTAAATTTAATTCTAATTTTATTATAAATATTAAGTATATTTTAATTAATAGTTATTTAATAAAAATAAAATTATTATAGATTAAAAATTAAATAAGAAACTTTGTATAAAATTTTTAAAATAATATTTAATAAATTATGTTTGTATATATTATAGTTTCATTTCTATAGTTGTAATTGAAAAAATTTCAAATATAGTTATAAATTTTAAATGTAAGATGAAATTTAAATAATATATAAAGGCTAAAACTATATAATATTGCATATATGATATAATATTTTATGTTATATATAATATAGAATAATATATATTATATATTAGAAATTGTAATAATAATTTGTAATATATATAT
>MU223146.1:2551702-2565735 GCA_018584345.1 Thuja plicata
AAAACCATGGAAAGAGGGTGAAGAGTTTCTTGAAAAGAAACGGTGGCCTCTTCATTTCCATTTGAGACAAAAATGCAAAGATTATTTAAATAAAAGGGTGAATTATTGCCACATGAGTGTCCTTTCATATGGAATTCCTTTTTGAGGATAATTCATCAAAAAATTAAATAACCTTTCAATTCCTTTTATGTGTATTAGCCAAAGGGGGTGGAATTGATTTAATTAAAAGCACTTAAGACTTTAGGATTAAATAAATTAATCATAGGGGTTTTTTAGCTAATAAAATTTGAGAATTTAGGAATTAAATATAATGTAAGATTTATGCAAATTTGGGTTTTCTGCATTTGAAACTCAGTCAATTAAAGTCAATTAGAAGAATAATTTGCCTAGTACAATAGGACTTTGAAGGTGAGAAAATTGAAGGAATGCACCAAAATTGATTGGATTATTAGGTGCCAATTTTGGGGTGTTACATGTATAAGGCCAGAATATTAGATATTTTAGGTGATTTTGATGCATTCAACCTAATCTCTGTACCTAGAAATAAAAATCAGCATGTTGATAGGTTGGCTGCTATTGGCACTCAAGCCACAATTTTTGAAAATAAAGGTGTAATAACTGATAAATCTCACATTAAAATTATGGTTAGGCCATCCATTCTAGATAATGAAGTTAACTGGCAGGTTTTTAATATCGATGAACATATTTTAAACTTTATGGCAGAAACATATGTTTTTTTCCGCTCCTAAAGACAGTAAAGTGGAACAACAGTTTGGTGACCAGATTATACAATTGAAGTCAAATAAAATTCCTAAAGGACTAGTCAATTTGGAGTCCATCTTCAATTCTGATGATTAGTTCAAGAAGAACAAAACCAACATGCTCATTAAGGAAAACCATTATGAGGAGTTGGAGATATTCAGAGATAAATTCCTAAAGGTTGGTAAAGTTAACTCTCCTCAAGAGAAAGAGCTTCTTATTTCTTTATTTAAACAATTCAATGATGTCTTTGCTTGAGATTATGCTGATTTGAAAGGGTTTGACCCTCAATTGACCCAACACACTATTGAATTAGAGCCTAATTCTAGGCCAATCAGGCAAAGACAAAGGCCAATTAACCCCAAGTTAGAGCCCCTAATGCTTAAAGAGATCAATAAACTTCTTGATAGTGGAATAATTTTCCCAATTAAACATACCTCTTGGGTTTCAAATCTAGTTCTTGTTAGGAGGAAAAATGGGGATATTAGATTATGTGTGGATTTTAGAGACCTTAATAGGGCATCTCTAAAAGATAGACACCCTCTTCCATCAATGGAACAAATATTGCAGTATGTTTCTGGTTCTGAAAGGTTTTCACTTCTAGATGGTTATTCTGGTTACAATCAAGTGTTAGTGAAAAGGAAAGATCAATTTAAAACAACTTTCACTACTAAATGGGTAACAATGAAATAAAAAAGAATGCCATTGGGTTTATCAAATGCAGGTGCTACATTTCAGAAAGCCATGGACATGGCTTTTAAGAATCTAGTGTAAAAATTTGTCTTAGTTTACTTGGATGATGTCACCATTTACAACAAGATTGTAGATCAACATATAGGACATTTAAGGCAAGTGCTTCAAAGATGTAGAGAGTTTAGAATCTCTCTTAATCCTAAAAAGTTAGTTTTTTTAGTCCATGAGGGTAAACTTTTATGGTATCAAGTTTCAAAAGAAGGTACAATAATAGATCATAAAAGAATCCATGCAATTATGGATTTATCTCTGCCAAAACACAAGAAGGGATTGCAAAGCTTTATTGGTAGAATTAACTTTGTTAGATGCTTCATCCCAGACATTGCCAGTTTGTTAAAACCCTTAACTGCAATGCTGAAGAAAAATGTGCCTTTCAGCTGGACTAAAGAGGGAAAGTCAAATTTTGAACAGATTAAAAATGCCCTATCACCAACCCCTACATTAGATAACCCTGATTTTTCTAAAGATTTTATCTTATATGCTTATGGAGGATATGATGTTGTTTCAACTATGTTAGTGCAGAAGAATGATGACAATCTAGAATAGTTGATTGCCTTTTTCAACAAAGGAATGGATGACTATGAACTAAGGTAAAGCTTTGTTGAAAAACATGTACTTGCTATTATTAAGTCTTTGAAGAAATTTAAACACTTGGTTTCAAGAAATAAAGTTCATTTTATGGTAGCTTATCCTAGCATTAAAGAGTTCTTATTGAATAAATATGTAAATGAGAAAAGAGAAGGATGGATTACCATATTTATGGAATATGATGTGCATATCTATGTAACTAAGCTGGTTAGAGGCAAGGGTTTGTGTGCACAAATGGTAGGAAAGGAGGAAGATGTTGAAAGCAATGAGGAGTTTGTACTACTTCAAGATAATCCTATACTTAATGACCAACCAGCAACTTGGTTGACTAATATGAGAAGATTTTTAAAAACTGGACAATGTCCAACTGATCTTGATAAGGCCAAGAGGATGTAATTCAGATTGCAATTTGTTCCTTATGTTTTGGTTAATGAAATGCTTTATAGGAAAGATTTCTCTGAAATGCTTCTTAAATGTATTGATATTACTGTCAAAGAAAAATCTTATCTGAATTTCATGATGGATCATGTGGAGGACACTTCAATCCTAAGACTACAACTTGGAAGATATTGAGGGTAGACTATTACTAGCCTAATTTATTTAAGGATGCCCACTCTGGGGCAAGAAAGTTTCAGAAATGTGCTCTTTTTGCAGGAAAACAAAGGCTAGAAGCATTGCCACTGAAGCCTATTATTGTTGAACAATCATTCATCAAGTGGAGAGTGGAATTCATAGGCCCCATTAATCATAATTCTAGTGTAGGTCACAAATGGATTCTGACTGGTACAAACTACTTTACAAGGTGGGCCGAGGCTATTGCATTGAAGGAATCAATTAGATCTATTGTTCTCAACTTCTATGAAGACAATATAACCAGGTTTTGGGTCCCTCAATCAATCATTTCAGATAATGCATTAGCTTTTGTTGGTTCTAGAATAACATAATGGGTTATTAAAAATGGGATCTATCTAAACACATCATCTAACTATTACCCTCAAGGTAATGGCCTTTCTGAGTCTACTAATAAAAACCTTATAAGGATTATCAAAAGGACCATACAAGAGAACAAAAGGGATTGTCATTCCAAGCTCAAGGAAACACCATGGTTGGATATAATTACACCAAAGAAAATCATTGGCATCTCACCCTATGTACTGGTTTATGATAAGGAAGATAGGTTACCAATTTCTACTGAGTTTCCAGCCCTACAACTAGCTGACCAGATGATGTTGTTTGAAGAGGAATACTCCCTTAAGCTAAGGTTTGTTGAGCTATTGCAACTAGAAGAGGAAAGGAGCAGAGCATTAAAGAATATGGAGCTACGATGGATTCAAACTAAAAGGTGTTTTGATAAGAAAGCTACACCTAGAGAGTTTAAGGAAGGTGATCTGGTTCTTAAATTGGATGCGCTGAAAAGTAGACCAGGGTAGCATGATAAGTTTGACAACTTTTGGTTAGGCCCATTTGGCATCACTAAGTGTAAAGAGAACAATGCCTTTCATCTATCCACCATAGATGGAGAGATCTTTCCTATCCCGGTCAATGGGATCTTCCTCAATATTTTCTTTGAGGGTTAGTACTTTCTAAAGCAAAATTTTCATTTCAATAAGTGTTGTCAAGCACTAGGTGTCATTAGGTTTTATTTTCAATAAAGTGCCTTCAGGCACAATGTTAGTTTTAGGTTGCATGAGTCTCTAGTTTAGGTGCATTTTCATTTCAATAAAGGTTGCATATGATTTGTTCTAGTTTTTACTCCATTTCTCAATGAATAAGGTCTATAGTTCATGTCTAGCAGGCAGACATCCAACAGAAGTCACCAAAATTTTTATCCTAATTTTGTAAATGTAGGAAAATAACCAAAAATAGCATAAGATTGCATAAATTTAAATATTTTAAATACTAGTATTCAGATAATATAGATAAGATAAATTGATATTGCATTCATATCATCAGTTACATTGTACTCTAAGTATTGATCATTTCTCAAATTTTCAAATTCATACTTGATCATTAAATTGTGCATCCAAACTGAATGTGATAAAGAATGTTCTTTTCATATTAAATCTTCTACATTGGAACTTAGAGGAACATACACAGAAAAGAGAGCATGATAGAAGCATGAGGTATAGGGGTCCTTGCATTGCATTTAGGTGTCTTCTACATTCTGGAACTAGTTGTCTGCATCTCTCGGGTCTTCATGTCTTTAGCTCATGTCAACATGTCTTGCATCCTAGGTCTTTAGGTTCTATGTCCTGCATCATGGAAGAAGAAGTGTTAGATCCATATTGGATCTAAGAAATGCATGAAAACCTAAAAACGTCATACAATAATCATACTTTTAGAATTGCACATTTGCCAATAACATCAATGCACTGGAAAAATATGCATCTACACTAACAGAATAATAGTATCAAAGGGAAATATCTCCACGAAACCTTTTACTATCTTTGAATATCATTCTTCATTATACAAAAGAATCATTGTTTTACAAACCAGAGATCTTAATTAAAGGGACTTAGTTTCTGTAGCTTTAGAAACCTTTTTCAGAAAAGCAAGGTAGTGCCAAATTAATGAACACAATCAACCAAACAACATTCATGCATGAATATTCATGGCACATGGTATTCACACATAGAAGATGATTAATTGGTTATGTTTACTAACCTAACCTTTTATATTTCTGGTGATGTTATCAAACAGAGGAACAAAATTACATTCAAATGCAAAAGTTTCAACAATTATGAATTCACTAATAACAAAGAGCAAAGAAAAGTATAGTGAGTTTCACGAGCCCGTTCTCGAACCTCACAAGATACATTAGCTAAAGAGAAAAGAATGCTAAGAATTCATGAAGACAATATGAAAGGTCAATTGTAGAAGAGAAAAGGAATGCAACTCATAACAGTCTATCACAGAAATTGGTAACATTGCATTCATATCACTTATATCAACATGTTCTTATGTAAAGTTCAATTGAAGGAAAGTGTGTGGGTGTTATACTTTTATCATGAAAATGTAATAAGAAAAATAATTTAGGAATGAGAAACATTGAAGGACCGTGATGATGCAAATTGTAATGTTGTTACAGTGTTAATGCCAAAGATGCCACATAATGATCAAATGCAGAGCATGTTATGTATGTATAGACAAGAGAAAATAATGGTGTTGTTCAAGAGTAAGAGAAACAGTAATACAAAATGAACATAAGTTTTACTAAAATGCTAGTATGCATATGAAAATGAAGTTCATAACGGTGCCTTCAACAATGAATATCAGTGAGAGTTCATAAGATTTGTTGATGCCAGTGATAAATACCACTGTTATCTAAGAACAAAAGGAATATGCATATATGTAGAATAGAGAGGGAAAACAATGCTTTTTTAAAAGTATGTAAAAATAAGAATGCATATTCAAACATTGTTGATGTTAAGGAAGATAATCAGTAATCAAATGCAGAGCAAGTATTGGTATACATGAATAGAGCAGTGATAAATAATAGTGTTTTTTCTAAAAAGCAAAACAACAATGATGTTGTTGCAGTTTTTATGCCAAGAAAATATTAATCATAAAATGTAAAACTGGCATGCATATACAGAATAAAAATGAATGACATTGTTGTTAAAGAATAAAAATATGCATTTTAGTTACTAGGTAGCTAAACACTGTCATGTTTGTGGGTGTCAAGAGCCCGTTCTCAAACCCCACAAACATTGTTCATAATGGAGTCACAGCTTTGTGGCCAAGACACATCTTGCTAATGTCAATGCATACCACCTAACAGTAAGATAGAAAATGTTTACAAACTGTGTGTTTAGCTAACAACAATAGACACAATAAGTTTTAAACATGTTTTTCTAGATATTAAGTCACGGTCCCAATGGTGAGAAGGAAATTAAAAGAAAACATTGTGGTTTCTGTCAATAATAGACAGAGAAAGGAAAAAAACCAAGTCCAACATCAATAAGACAAATAGTGAAGGAGACCACAGATGAAGGGGCCGACAAAAGTAACTTCACAAAGGTATATTGTAGACATAGTGTTAAGATATGGTAACCAAAAATCTACTTAACAGCTTGAGCTTTCAAATTCGTAAAGTAATAGATCAAACAAGAGTTACATATAAATGGAAACCCAAATCTTTTTCCATGAGTTAAGGAGAAGCACAAAATTTGTTCAAAAACACATCAAGTTAACAAATGGAAAAGAATATAGAGAAATCACTTATCTAGAGAGATGCTCAAGATGAACACCAGTGCCATTAGAGAGTTCAACAAACTGAGCCCAAATCAGCAGAAAATAATCCAGTTAAAGAGCTTGAGCTCTATGTTTAAGCATAAGTCAAGAGCCCAAGATCTATCTTCGAACCCATGTCAAAATCTAAGCTCAAAGTTCAAGCATGGACTCCACAATCAAAGGTGGAGTAAATTTGACAGTTATACAACCAATTCCAGCCCAAAATCAAAAGAGAGGAGCTCAAATAAATAGATCCCAAGTCCCAGATCACAGTGACAAGATCTTGTTCAACATTATAAGCTTTAGTAAAGCAGAAAAACCCAAAATCATTTCCACAGTCACAGTAGGAGTAGAACCACGAGTTAGGGTTTCAAACCCTTGCTTTTTACCAAATGCAAAGGATGCAATAACCAAGACCAAGACAAATGCAAAACTTAATAAGTTTTTG
This sequence comes from Thuja plicata, assembly GCA_018584345.1. NCBI lineage: Eukaryota > Viridiplantae > Streptophyta > Pinopsida > Cupressales > Cupressaceae > Thuja > Thuja plicata. Next base: position 2,558,484 of record MU223146.1, read on the forward strand.
AGTCCACCAAGTACAACAAAGAGTTAATGTCATTAACAAATGAAGTGGAAGATAGAGGAGAACCTTTGGAATCCACATTCCAAGTGGCATGACAGCAGTTCAAGAACCATTGAGTGCATGCCACATTTTGAGATGTTTTTTTGTGAAGTATTTTGGAAGACTTGTGTATAGTGTCAGTCATGTTAACCCTAGAGCATGCCGACAAGCATGGGTGTGGGTTATGTATTTTGGGGTTAGGTTTTTTGTTTATGATGTTATATATGTTGGTTTAGGTTGCTAATAAAAAATGTATTTATTAGATACCAACATTAGAGGCATGGACTAAGGCATATGTTATGCCTATTATTTAGGGTTTTTCAGTTGATTGGGAGGAGTATTTTGGAGGGAGAAGCTGATTTTCAAAATTGTCTTGAATGGTTCATTTAGGGTATATATTTGAACTTCATAGTCAATTTTAAGGGTTTAGTTTTTGATGCATTATAGTGTTCAAGTGAATTTATCTTGTTCCTTGGCATGTTTTCCTCATCTCGATATGTAACCATTGCAGATTCTGAAGGAAATAAACCAAGTGTTCCCATCATTCACATATCTTTCTAAGTTTTGATATTCAATCCTATTCTCCATTTCTCCATTTGGTGTGATATGTTTTGTAGTAGAGATTAGTGAATTAATGTAATTCCTTTTCTAAGTTATGAAAACATAACTATTTGCAGAGATTGTATGTCTATTGGCAGATCATTATTTGAGGTGCAAACCCTAATAGGGAGATATTTAGGTCAGCCTATACGTTGAATAGTGAATGTCCATTTAAATTCTTAGTAGTATATGCCATGTTGATCTTTGTTTGAAGTTCTTATTAGTCTGAAACCAGTTTTGGTGTATCACCCCAATTTTATTTATTCAGTTTTTCAAGTTATCCTTTTACCCCTTTTCCCATCCAGAGAATCAGTTATAGGTGATATTCCAAATCCAATAGGAACCGACATAGAATCCAGAGATTACTTCCTAATCAGAGGTACCCACAACTCAGGAAGGTTTCCATTATTTCCATCAGATGTCATTGTGCCCTAATGCCTGAGTTAGGGTGATATTTCACGTACTTAACATTAAATATTTCAGAATACATAATAGTTATATACTATAATATTATTCAAATATATATTGAAGTTGAATTTTGTAATGAAATAATAAAATATCAAATATAATATTTCATACAAATATACTATATTCTCAATTAAAAAAACAATATCCAAATAAATTAAATGGTTATGAGTTATAATTAAAAACTATGGTTAAAATAAAACCAACACAAAAAGAATCAAAACTATCCAAAAAAGGGCTCCTATAACACCAAACCAATTCAACCAATCATATATGAGATAAGTAATTTCTATAATATAGAAAATGAATAAATAAATGTATAAACTTTAGAAATATTTGAAAGAGTAAAAAATAGTGAGTTATGATTGGTTGATTAGTACAAAACTAATTAACTAATTGTGCACAAGTGAGTGCAATAGTATATTTCCTAAGGAAAATACAATAACAACCTAGTTAAGTGATATTCATGGGTATGAAGAAATATTCTAGAGACACGATTTACAGTTAAGTGGTTGGGGCATTCTTTTCCTATCTAGTATGGTTCTAGGATATTTTTTTTAGAAAAGTAACTCAAAGATAAATAAATTAGAAATTGAAGAAGTGGAATCATGAGACTCTTAAAAACATGTCTCATATGAAGGAGAGGTTCAAGAATAGAATGGTGGAGATTCAAATAAATCTTAATTCAATAGGTCATTGTGATCTTTCAAAGGAAGAAGGAAACAACAACCTAATGAATGATATTTAAAGACTTGTAAATAAATCTTCTAGAGCTGAAAATTTAAAGACAAGTAGTTCAAGGAAGGGACTAATAATACCAAATTCTTTCACCTTTCTTATCAAAAAATAAGAAGGTGAAATTGTTGGAGATTTTCTTCTTTGCAAATAGTTGATTGTATGTTTGTCATTAATGACACCATATAATATACAATAGTGTCCAGTGTACAATTATCAGTTCAAATATTATAGAGTCTTGCACATTTACATCTATGTTGTAGTCATGTTCTGGATGCCATGTTCATACACGCATATTCAGATATGTAGTTTCATTTGAATTATGCTAATATGTTTTGGCAGTTACAGTTTCTAGAGATTATCTATTAAGATCTGACGTATTTACATTGTTTCTTGAGTTGTGCCTATCTTTGGGATATGCGTGTTTGTATTCATGTTTAGTTATGAGTTAATGATGATTATCCAAAGGTGCCAAATGTGTTTTAATAGAAGTGTGATGTTTGAGTTAATTTGGTAGAGCCGACTATGTGAAGCGACGCATCTATTCATTTTGAGTTGCACGGTCCTAACTTTGATTGTGTGCTTAGTTAAGCTGACAAGAAAGTTGCTGAAGTGTTTCCTACAACCGTTGTGACCTTATCCTTGGGGAAGATACATATATCAGTTCAAATGTGATCACTAAGTGAAAAATGTAGTGAAAAAGATAAGACAGAGCAGAGCAGAAAGTTAGACAGTAAAGTTATTTCATTCATCAGTTGAAGATCTATTTGAAGAAGTAGAAGGAGATTACAATTCAATAGAAATGACCAAGATAGTAGGTCTACTCAAATAGTTCATTATTAGATATAGTGTATATCTTCTTTACAGAAGGTTGCAACCTTCACCATTTGAGTAGTGAGATCTTGGACAATGTGTCCTCACCCCTAACAGGGTTATTTGTAAAAGACTCCTAACAGGGTCTGACCTTTGACCAGGTCTCTATACTTATTGCATTGTAAAGATCAACTCCTAACAGGGTTGCACGATTTTCAAACAAGGATCATTATAAACTAGTACAATTATTTGTGGGTGCTAATTCCCACTGGAGTTTCTACCTAATTTGGTTTTCCCCATTACCAAAATTGTGTTGTTCAATTCTGTGTTATCTTGTTGAGTTTATGTTTAAAGTTATTCTGTACTTAATTGGAAAAATAATTGAATCTAGTAGATATCTGATTCAACCCCCCCTCTCAGTTATCTCTTGGGACTATAACTAAAAATTAGTATCAAAGCCAAGTGCCTTAGAAAGAAAGCTTAACAACTTAAGGTAGATCAGATGGAATACTTCAGAAAAGAGATTCCTAAGTTTGATGGAGAGAATTATCTTGACTAGAAGAACAAAATGATAACACATCTACAGTGCGTTGGTTTTGAAATTTTTGAAATAGCCACACAAGAAGTTGTTGTTCCCTCTTTGAAATACCTTGCAAAAGATGATGCTACTAGTAAACAAAAGGATGTATTCACCACTAATGCAATTCCCAAGGAAGCCCTTATAAGTGCATTATCTAAATGTGAATTCTCTGAGATCAAGAAAGTAGACAAAGCCTACACCATATGGAAGTATTTAGAAGATATATTTGAAGGAGATATTCAAGCAAAGAATGAGCGGAGAAAGATATGGAAAAATAAGTATAAAAACTTAGAGATGCGACCTGAAGGGAATATCAGAGCTTACAATCAGAGGATTAATGAAGCAGTTTCAGGAATCAGAAACAATGGTGGAGAAATTTTAGAGGAAAACATAATGGATAAACTGATGACTACATTGACAGTAGATTATGAAAGTAAGATAAAAATCTTGGATGAAACCATGCAATTTTCAAAATAATTCAAGAGAGAGGATTTGATCAGAAAAATCTCTACATTTGAGATATCAAGATTGAAGACAGAACCCAAAAGTGAAACAACTTTCAAAGCCTCGGTCCTTGGTAAGAAATCCTTGAGCAACTCTAGTAATAATGAGAAAGAAGAAGTGGATACAAAACTAGAAGAAATCATTGCTATGATTGCCAAGAAAGAAAGGAAAGGTAAAGGAAAATATGAAGGAAAAATACCATTCAAATGATTTTCATGCAACAAAGTTGGCCATTTTGCATCCAAGTGTCCTACAAGAGTCAAGAAGTTCAGATCAGATTACAAGCCAAAATATACTAAGGAATGCTATCATGCTGAAGATGGTGTAACTGATGATGAATCAGGAGAAGATGAAATTGGATTCATTGCCATTAAATAAATTGAGAAAATGCTTGAACAAATGGACAATGAATATGAAAAGAAAGCACAAGAGTTAGCATTAGTTTCCAAAGTAGACATCAGAACTGACTGGATCATTGACAACGAATGCTCACATCACATGACAAGAGACAAAGAAAAATTTGTACATCTGGACAAGTACAAAGGTGGTATGGTTAGATTTGGAGATAACACTCCCAACCCTATCATAGGAAGAGGTTCTATTACCTTAGATGGAAATAACAAGACAAATGATGTTCTTTATGTTGATGGTTTACATCATAACCTACTAAGTGTTGGACAATTGATGGACAAAGGATATCAGTTAGAATTCAAAGACAACAAGTGCATCATTAATAAAAAACAAGGAGATATGATTGCATCAGGCTGTAAGACTAAAGGTTATGTCTTTCAGCTCAATTCATAAGTAAGTTGTTTTGTTGCAAAAGTAGATGACAGTTGGCTATGGCACAAAAGACTTTGTCACATCAATTTTGACAACATAGTAAAGATAAGCAATATAAAGGCATTAAGAGACCTTCCTAGTATTGCAAGACCAGTTGATACTATGTGCAAGGAATGTGTGATGGGAAAGCATGTAAGGAGCTCATTCAAAAGCAAGCAGGACTCAACAGAATTTTTTTTTGGATCTAGTGCATACAGACTTATGTGGTCCTACTCAAACAAGATCATACTATGGAGAAAGGTATTTTATTTTTTTTGTTGATGATTTTTCAAGGATAATGTGGGTTGTGTTCTTAAAGGATAAGTTTGAAGCCTTTGAGAAGTTCAAAATATTCAAAGCTAAAGTTGAAAATGAGTCTGGATTAAAACTAAAGTGTTTGAGATCAAATAGAGGAGGAGAATTCACCCCTGACCAATTTTATGAGTATTGCGATGAACATGGGATCAAAAGGTAGTTGAGTGCTCCTAGAATCCCTCAATAGAATGGGATCAAAAAAATAAGAAATAGGATCATACTTGACACAACACGCACTATCATGATAGAAGGAAAAGTTGCACACACCTATTGGAGAGATGTAGTCAATACATTAGTCTATACTATCAACAGAATACAACTAAGGCTAGACACAGATAAGACACCTTATGAAATTTGGTTTGGTAATGTACCTACAATAAAATACTTTAGAATCTTTGGAAGCAAGTGCTACATTGAGAGAGATGATGGTGTTGGTAAGTTTGATGCCATAAGCAATGAAGGTATTTTCCTTGGTTACTCTACTAAAAGCAAAACATATAGATGATTTAACTTGAGATTAAAGAAGATAATTGAAAGTACATATGTGAAGATTGATGAGAAGTTCATGATTCAAGAAAGATACTATGATTGTGCACCTATGATTGAAGATGAACCCAGGACTAGTAGTAAAGAAATAGTTATTGAAGAAATGTTTGATTGTATTGATGTATCATACAATGACCCTGAAACAAGCAAAGAGGAATCACAGATTGCAGATGAAGATGTCACACCTAAAGTCAAAAAATTCACAACTAGATACCATTTAAAGGAAGATATCATTGGATATTAGAGCAGTAGAGTTTTGACAAGATCTAAAGCAAAAGGTTTAACAGTTGATGAAGAGGTATGTTTACTTTCACAAATTGAACCTTTAAGTATTGAAGATGAATCCTATGATTTAGATTGGAAGAGAGCAATGAAAGAAGAATTAGATCACATAATCAAGAATGATACATGGGAATTGGTTCCTAGACCTTATGAAAAAAATGTGATTGGAACAAAGTGGATATTCAGAAATAAGATGAATGAAGAAGGTATAGTGGTAAGAAAGAAAGCAAGAATGGTATGTAAAGGATATGCACAGAGAGAAGGAATAGACTACACTGATATATTTTCCTCTGTGAGTAGACTGGAATCTATTAAGTTATTTTTGGCCTATGAAACATTCAAGAACTTTAAAGTATATCAAATGGATGTCAAGTCAGCTTTTCTAAACAGTGACTTGAAGGAAGAAGTTTACATAGAACAACCTAAAGGATTTAGTTTATTAGACAAACTAGACATGGTATGTAGACTAAAGAAATCCATTTATGGACTTAAAGAGGCCCTAAGAGCTTGGTATGAGAGACTTGATGGTTACTTGACAAAGATTGGATTCAAAAAGGGAGCAACAAATTGCAACTTATTCATGAGAGAGACACCTGATGGACTACTACTTGTTGATATCTTTGTTGATGACATCATCTTTGGAGGTAATGACAAGATTAGTGTAGAATTCTCTAAAGAGATGCAAAGTGAGTTTGAAATGGGCATGATTGGACCTATCAAATATTTTTTTGGATTGAATGTAAAACAAATAGACAAAGGCATATTCATAAACCAGTCTAAGTATGTGAAGGAGATATTGAAGATTTTCAAAATAGAAGATTGCAAACCAGTAAGAACCCCCATGATACAAGGAAGAAAGATTTCTAAAGAAGATGATTACACAATAGTTGACAAGACATTGTACAAGTCTATGACTGGAAAACTCATATATCTTACTCAATCTAGACCAGATATTTCTAAAGCAGTTGGCATTGTTGGAAGATTTGCAGCTGAACCTAAACAAAATCACGTAATGGCAATAAAAAGAATATTCAGATACTTAAAGGGGATTATAGACTATGGTTTATGGTATCCTATCTTAGAGAATATACAACTTCATGTGCATACAGATGCAGATTGGGCAGGTTGTGTTGATGACAGGAAGAGTACCTCAAGAGGAGCAATATTTCTTCAAGACAGGCTGGTTACTTGGACAAGCAAGAAGTAGAGTTGTATCTCTCAGTCGAAAATAGAAGCTGAGTATGTTACAAAATCATTGAATTGTTCAAAAATGGTTTGGATCAAATAGATGATTATAGAATTTGGTATTCAGATTGATTATCCTATTGTTATTCACTGTGATAACACTAGCACTATCAATATGTCAAAGAACCCTGTGATGCACGCAAAGAGAAAACACATTGAGATAATATATCATTTTCTAAGATAAAAAGTTGTAGACAAAGAAGTAAAGTTGGATTATGTGAGCACTAAAGAACAATTAGCAGATATTTTTACAAAGCCTTTATCAAAAGATACTTTTGAGTATCTCAGGGAGAAGCTGGGAGTAATTCC
>MU223146.1:2586129-2617671 GCA_018584345.1 Thuja plicata
ATAGAAGCCTGTTTTGAGAGCAAATAAGCCTTCACTTGAGATTGAAATTGCATTGTTATGCTGCTAGATTAATCATAGAATTACATTCCATCTCTTATTGCATGCTAGTTTATTATTTCTATTTCATTTTTTAGAGTTAAAAGGCATGCTTTTCTATCTTTTAGCTTGTTTTTAAGTAAAATCCTTCATGCTAGGTTGTATTTGTCACTGGTTTATAGCATATTCTGAGGGCTAATATGTTGTTAATCACACTCCTCCTAGTTAGCAGGCAATAGGTCAGTTTTAGTGGGTTCTATATGCTTTACATGCTTTTACTAACCCTTTTGAGCTAATATAATGACTTATTGAGTGTTTGTGTTGATTCTGACAGGTACCCATTTACACACACACACACCAGTATGAAGTGAGGTGAAGTCATAGTCACTCATTTTTGAGATCTACACGATGTATTTCTCTCCTTCATTGTTTGTTATCATGTATTTTTATGTTCTTCAGATATTTGTATCATGAACATTTTGTTATAATAACTGAGAGGGGGGGTGGGGGTGAATCAGTGGCCTTAACAATTATTCCAAAAGATCCAACCAAAAAATTATCTCAAAAATATAATACCTTTAGTTGTCTTACAGTCCCAATTTCATCAAGATGTATGCCATAAATTTAACAAATATAAACTTCTCGGTAAGATATACTGTTTATCTTTTCTGGACTTTATCGAGTAGCAGCAAATATACCTAGTGTTAACCGACCAATCCAGTTTCAATAAAGTGTAAAATAAAATATCAATGCAATGAAACATATACACATTTGACACATAGATTTTAATGTGAAAACCCAATATGGGAAAAACCACCTGGGACCAGTAACCTAAAATATTTTCACTCTTCTGAAGTGAGCTCGATGAAGAGTGTACCTTGTTAAAGGTTACAATACACACTGTTAAGTGAGATCTTGCTAGAGGATTTAAAAACAACAATTTGTCTTTTGACGTAGCACTCACTATGCTGTCAACCAGAAAACCTTTCGATACTCTTGAGTATCTCAATACAATAAGGACTGTTAAATCCCACTTGGTTAAGAGATTTTTTGAATCAATGGTTAAATTGATATAGTAAATGATCTGTTCAAAATACAACTTTGATTTACAAATATTCAGATCTATTGTTAGTCTAATAATACCTCTCTGATCAATATATACTTCTATTCCTTTTCTTTCTTTCTTTCTTTATTCTGCTTGGTTAATGCTCTGTCCTCTATTGTTTGGTGTCTGCAGAAATCCTTGGCTTTGTTCTTCAACCAGTATGATCAGATCTACATGAAGAGTTCTATCTTCACACAAAACATATTCAACATTCCTCTCTTTGATAATGAATTCCTTGTCTCTTTATATAGACATGATTATCAGCTCAATCTCATTTTTTTTGTAGATCTCTTCTTGATCCGTAAAACTCATCATGATTTTCTTTATCCTGTAAATCTCTCCTTTAGTTTTATTCCATAAATCTCTCCTTGGTAATTGTAAATAAAATGCACTTTTAATCTCCTTCCTTGCTTTAGCTTAACTAATCATTGATAATAAAATAATCAATTATTCAATCCCTAAATTGTAGCTCTGCCAACTAAGCAATTTTGTCATTCTTTAACTCTAGTTATGCTTGGTCATCAAATCCAATTATTCTTGGTCATTAACTCTTGCTCAGTAACACTTTCTTGGTTACTGTTGTGCTTGGTATACACTATGAACTGCTCGATGTTCACTATCACTCGGTGTATACAAACCTTTTATGTTTTACTGACCACATAAACTTTGTCTCTTCAGATCTTCAAGGTTATGACAATATGTGTATGAACAATCAAACCATATCAAGTTGACATCAATGACAATACAATACATTAAATTATTTAATGTCTTGCATTCACTTTTACAACTCGGTGATCATGAACTTATCATCTTCAAACATTCAATTAGTTATAGTTCATCAATCTCTCCCTTTGGCATTTATGGAAATGCAATATGAAATATGCAGTATAAAACATGCCATAACATACCAAACTTATTGTTTTATAGCCAATTCAAATATCTGAATCTTGGTAAGATCTTCTAGTTTAGATTTAATATGTTTAACCACTATAAAAACCATGTTTACCATACAGCTCTCCCTGTAGATTTTATTCTTCTTTCTTCTCTCCCTTTCTTCATTCCTTTCAATGGATAGGTGTAGCAATTCTATCTTCTGATTCTATCTCTCCCTTTCTTGTAGAATCTCTTCTCCCTTTTCTGGATAGATATGCAGTGTTAACTCTCTCCAATTCTCTCTCTTTGATGGATGGTTATTTCATTGACAGTAACCTTTAGATATTATCTCTCTTTGTATTGTAGAATCTCTTCTCTCTGACGGATATTTTGTTGAATCTTTCTCTCCCTTTGATAACAATGCCAAAAAAAAATATACAACTCTGTAGTAGCCAACAATATCTCTGGTGTGTGGTTCAGATAAGTACCTTCACTGTACTGACATGTCATTGTAGTCCATATCTCATCTTGCATCAACATGATTAATCTTCTGATAATGTATAGGCTAATGCAACCTCCTGGTCATCTTAGTGACCAGTAGACAAGGGACGAACCCCTAGTCTATTCCTCAGGTATTCAAATGTATCTTTTGGCAATGGTTTTGTGAATATGTCTGCTAGTTGTTCTTTAGATTGTACATATTCCAGTATTACATATTTGTCTTGTACTTGTTCCCTCAAGTAATGATACTTAATATATATGTGATTTATCTTAGCATGCATCAAAGGGTTCTTTGAAATGTTTATAGCATGTGTATTATCACAATAGATAATTACTGGGTCAAGAATTTCCTCATTCATACCTTTTAGCAATTTCTTGATCCATGCAATGTTAGAGCAATTTCCAGCAGCAACTACATATTCTGCTTCTACAGTTGATTGAGATATGCATCCTTTCTTTTTACTTCTCCATGTGACAATTCTGTCACCCATAAAGAATGCTCCTCACATAGTGCTCTTTCTATCATCTATGTTTCCAGCCCAATTAGCATCAGTATAAACTTGTAGATCAAATTTGTCTTCTTTATTGTACCACAAACCATAGTCTTCAGTATTCTTTAGATATCTCAAAATTCTTTTAACAATAGTCATGTGTGATTCCTTAGGGTTAGCAGAGAATATTGCAACTATACCAACTGCATGTGTTATATTAGGTCTAGTGTGTACAACATACATTAGTTTACAAATCATAGATCTGTATAAGGTCTGATTTACCTCAGTTGTCTTGACTTCCTTTGTCAATTTGCATCCAGTTGTCATAGGTGTTCCAACTGGTTTGGAGTCCTCTATCTTGAATATCTTTAGAACTTCTTTGATGTATTTTGATTGTGTGATGTAGATGCCTTTAGCTCGTTGTAGAATATGTAGACCAAGAAAAAATTTGATCTCTCCAAACATTGACATTTCAAATTCTTTGCACATTTCATCAGCAAATGACTTGCATAACATATTATTACCACCAAATATGATATCATCAACAATATATCAGCAATCAAAATATTATCATTAGTATCTCCTTTCAAATACGGATTACTATTGTCACTTGTTCTAACAATCCACTACTAATGAGATAAGATTGAAGTCTTTCATGTCATTCTCTTGGTGCTTGTTTCAATCCATACAAGGCTTTGTGTAGTTTACAAACCATGTTCCTCTTGTTAGGAACAACAAACCCTTCAAGTTGTTCAATGTATACCTCCTCTTCTAGTATTCCATTTAGAAATGTAGATTTAACATCCATTTGGTATACTTTGAATCCTTTAAAAGTAGCATAAGAAAGTAGAATTCTTACTGCTTCTAGTCTAGTGATGGGTGAAAAGGTTTCTCCATAGTCAATACCTTCTTCTTGTGCATACCCTTTGCATACCAGTCTTCCTTTGTTCCTTGTGACTTATGCATTCTCATTAAGTTTGTTTCTCAAAATCCATTTGGTGCCAATGACATTTTTGTCACTCAATCTAGGTACTAATGTCCATGTTTTATTCTTCTTAATCTGTTCAATCTCTTCATTCATTGCACTAACCCATTATTGATTCTCAAGTGCAACATTAACAGATTTAGGCTCAAAATTACTAATCAAACATCTATTGTTAAGTGACTTACTTATTTTTCTCATTCCTTCTCTTTTTTCCCCAGTGATTTGGTCCTGTAGATGGTGTCTTTTGACATATTTAGCAAGTACAATTTTAGATATTTGTTCTTGATTTTGATCTTTATCACTCGGTTCAACATTGTGAGCATTTTCCTGATTCTTGGTGTGTGCAGCCTGTTGTTTGATTGCATTCTTCTGTCACTCGGGAAAGGTGTCAGGTTCTTCAATGTAGACAAATCTGTTGTAATCTTTAGGTTCCTTTCTACTTTCCTCATCATTTTTCTTAGAAAATTCATCCACTTTAACATTTTCACTCTCAATGATTTTGTTAGAAGATTTGTCTAGACATTTATAAGCTTTTCTTTTAGTAGAATATCCTAGAAATATTCCTTCATCACTTTTAGAGTCAAGTTTCCCATTTCTATCATCTTTGAGTATATAACATTGACTTCCAAAAATTTTAAAGTAACTCACATTTGGTGTGTATTCATAACATAGATCATAAGGTGTCTTATTTGTGTCTTTCTTCAATTGAACTTGGTTCAGTGTATAGACAATAGTACTTACAGCTTCTCTCCAGAATATTTGTGTGATGTATTTTTCAATCTTCAGTGTTCTGGCATAATCAACAATTGATCTATTCCTCCTTTCAGTAATCAAATTTTTTTGTGGTGTTCTAGGTGCAGAAACATGTCTTGTAATCCCATGCTCATTACAAAAGTTAATGAATTCATCATAAATAAATTATCCTCCTCTATCTGATCTTAAACATTTTAGTTCTTTTCCACTTTTTTTCAACTTTAGCTTTATACCATTTGAACAACTTAAATGCTTTAGATTTCTCTTTTAAGAACATGACAGTCATCATCCTATAATAGTCATCAAAAAATAAAATAAAGTATCTAACACCATAATATATCTTTGTTCTCATTGGTCCACATAAGTCAGTATGGACTAACTCCAGAATAGCATTAGATGAGTAGTTTTTCTCTTGAAACTAGACTTTGTCATTTTTCCTATTTGACAATTCTAGCACATAACATGGCTGGGTTTTGAAATACTTGGTAAGCCTCTCACTTTTCTTTTCTTACTTATCTTAACCATGTTGTCAAAATTCACATGACATAACCTTTTATTCCACAACCAAACTTCTTCATTTCTAGCCAATAAACAAGTGGTCTCAATATTATCAAGATAGAATAGATTACCTTTCATTTGTTCACCAGTACCGATCAACTTTTCTATTCCATTATAGATCATATCCTTTTTGTTCTCAAATGCAACTCAGTGTCTTGTGTTTTTTAGCTATGAAACACTCAATAGATTATAGTTAAGTCCTTTCACCCAATATGCATTGTCACATCTGATCATATTATTCAACATGATGGTACCTTTTCCTTCAACTGGGCAAGGTGAGTCATTACCCATCCTAACTGATTCACCATTATAATATTCAAAAGTTTCAAACTTTTCTTTATCTCCAGTCATGTGATGAGCACATCCACTATCAATAAACTAGACATCATTTTAGCTAACTTTAGATACGAGTTTTTTTTCAACATACCTTTCTTCTTCATCTGAATCATCCTTTGTAGCAATAAATATTACCTCAATATCTACATCAAAATTAGTATCATAATTTTTAACTTTTTTCTCAACCAGGTAACAAGCCTTCTTGCCTTTGTCCTTGTAATCTTGGTTATCTCTTTTGTCAGGGTGTCAGTTGCTTCTGTAGTCTCGGTCATCACTTCTATCATACTTATTTTCATAATATTTGTCATTGTCTCTTTCATCCTTCCTCTTGTTAGGGCATCTAGGAGAAAAATTTTCTATTTTCTTTTCTATTAAAACAAACCAATGGTAATTTACCTTTATATCTTCCTTTACCTCTATGTAATCTCATATCCATTAGTGCTTCAAGTTCATCAAGTTCTTTCTCATCACTATCACTGTCACTATCATTTCTCATAGTGTTTTTGTTACTATATTTGCTTATTTTCATAGAATACTTGAATGCAGACTCAATAGTAGGTAAGAAACTATTGTCATAGTTGTTCATCTCAAATGAAATAAGTCTACCAATCAAACTTTCAAGAGTAACATTGTTACTAGCTACTGCTCTCATTTCTTGAATTGTAGATACTCTAATACCATAAACAAGAAATAAGGTTCTCATAATTTTACTTACAATTGTTTCTTCATCCAGTACTCCTCCTACTCCATGAATAGAATTAACAACTTCTTTGATTATGTCACTATACTGAGTGATGTTCTCTCCTTCCTTCATTCTCAGGTCATCAAACTTTCCTCTGACTTTCAGCTTTAGCTCTCAACACATTGACATCTCCTCCATGTACTAGCTTGAGTTTGTCACACATTTTCTTTGCAGAGGTGCATGATTTCATATATTCAAATTCAGCATCGGTTAGTGAAGAAGAAATTTCTATCATCATAGAATTGTGTTCATGTTTCTCTCTCAATTGATCACTAGTCAGAGGTCCAATAGGTGCAACATATTTAGTATCCAAGTGTTGTGTAAAATCATTTCCAATACCAGATAGATGAAGTCTTATCCTGCTTTCCATGATGTAAATTTTTCCTTATTCAACTTAGGCACATCCATTTTACTCATCTTGTGATCTTTAGCTTAAGTCCCTTTAAACTTGTCTTCCAAGCACCAAAGCTCTGATACCAATTGTTAGAATAACTAAGAGGGGGGGGGTGAATCAGTTTCCTTAACAATTATTCCAAAAGATCCAACCAAAAGCTTATCTCTCAAAGATAATACCTTCAGCTATCTTACAATCCTAATTTCATCAAGATGTATGCCATAAATAATCTTAACAAATATAAATTGCTCGGTAAGATATACTATTTATCTTTTCTAGACTTTACCGAGTAGCAACAAATAAAATTAGTGTTAACCGACCAATCCAGTTTCAATAACGTGTAAAAAAAAATATCAATGAAATGAATCATATACACATTTGACACATCAATTTTAATGTGGAAACCCAATATGGGAAAAACCACCTGGGACCGGTAACCCAAAATATTTTGACTCTTCTGAAGTGAGTTCGGTGAAGAGCCAACCTTGTTAAAAGTTACAATATACATTGTTAAGTGAGACCATTTTAGGGGATTTAAAACCAACCATTTTTATTTTGACCAAGCACTCACTATGATATAAACAAGAAAACCTTTTGATACTCTTGAGTATCTCAATACAATAAGGACTGTTAAATCCCACTCGGTTAAGAGATTTTTTGAATCAATGGTTAAACTGATACAATAAATGATCTGTTCAAAATACAACTTTGATTTACAAATATTTAGATTTATTGTTAGTTGAATAATACCTCTCTGATCAATATATACTTCAGTTCCTTTTCTTTGTTTCTTTATTCTACTCGGTGAATTCTTTGTCCTTTGTTTCTCCGTGTCTACAGAATTCCTTGGCTCTGTTCTTCAACCTATATGATCAGATCTGCATGAAGAGTTCTATCTTCACACAAAATATATTCAACATTCCTCTGTTTGATAATGAATTCCTTGTCTCTTTATATAGACATGATTAGCCTCTCAATCTTTTTTTTTTTTTCGTAGATCTCTCCTTGATCCATAAAACTTGCCATGATTTGATTTATCCTATAAATCTCTCCTTTAGTTTTATTCCATTAATCTCTCCTTGATAACTATGAATAAAATACACTTTTAATCTCCTTCCTTGCTTTAGCTTAACTAATCATTGATAATAAAACAATCAATCAGTCAATCCCTAAATTGTAGCTCTCTCAGCTAAGCAATTTTGTCATTCTTTAACTCCAATTATGCTCGGTCATTAACTCTTGCTCGGTAACACTTGCTCGGTTACTGCTGTGCTTGGTATACATTGTGAAATGATCGGTGTTCACTGTCACTCAGTGTATACTGACCTTTTATGTTTTACCGAACACATAAAATTTGTCTCTTTAGATCTTCAAGGTTACGACAATATGTGTATGAACAATCAAACCATATCAAGTTGACATTAATGACAATACAATACATTAACTGATTTAATGTATTGCATTCACTTTTGCAGCTCAGTGATCATCAACTTATCATCTTCAAATATTCAATTAATTATAGTTCATCACATTTTCACTTGATGTTTTCTTGTTTCTATGAATAGGTACCAGATGCATTCAACCTGAGCTGTAGGATTTGAGTGTGTCTAAAACCCGATAGTGGTACAGGAAATAGTAGCTTTGGCCTTTTCATACTAAGCCAATGTTGTTGTATGGGTGGCGTATCTAATATCATTATGCTTGTGTCCCTCTGGTACGTGATTAGTAAATCTAGATTCATATTGCATTCGTGAATAGACTAGTGAATGTCTTTGCATTAGAGTTCTCGTAGTTGTCATAGAAGGATTTAATTTAAATGCTAATTTTAATTAACTTGGGAATTTGGTTTGATTTTGTTGCCAACTAATTTGCCACAGTCAAATTCCATTTAATTGTAATTTATTTGGGCTGACTTGGAAAAATTCTATATTTTTCTAATTTATTTAAGTGATTTGTTTTATTTTCTTTTTGGGGCTTTTTAAAAAAAAGTGCCTTTTATTGTGAAAATAGAGTTATTTGAGCTCACTTTTCACTTGTGAGTTTTATGAAAATTGAAAATTTGCTCCAAATTGCTTTGGATAAATTCACTCTTTTGTTCATTTTGATCGATTGTGTGGTCAGATCTTGGTGTTCGACAACTGCTTGGATTCATGTCGCGAATACCTTTATTTGTGTGGTGCACTTTTGCAATTTCTCGTGAAAGTTATTTTATTCCACTCATTCCTAGTTTTTCCTCTAGCTGTGAGGTAGGGCCTTCGATATTTAATTCTTCTCTTAGTTATTTTCATTGTTTATTGTTTGCATTTTCTTTGTGGGCTAAGATTTAGGATTCCCCCATAATTTTGTAGCATTTAGTTATCCAGATGGCTTTCTACAAGCAACTGGGGTTTGTATGTGAATGTTTACACTGTTATTATGGATGCTTTTGTATATATGCATGGAAGTGAAATTTTATTGGATTTATGTGATGTTGGGCACAAAATTCCAAATGGGTTTTAATTTCATTGAATTTGAGATGTTTAAATTTTGAGTTTTTTGGGGGTTTTCCTTGTTTTGTGTGTCATCTAGAATATGTCTAAAATATTTCTAGGAATAAGAGTGTGAGTGTATTTGGTATTATTCCACATCTATTTTAGGATTACAGAAATAGAATGGTTCTAGGAAATTTTGGTCATCTCTTGTCATAATCTGGAAATGGCCTTTTGATATTAATTTGTTGATTCTTTACTCTATTGAATTTTGTCAAAAATTGTGTTTGTGGTCATTTTTTTTTTTATCATTGTGAGTCTTCCTTGAGTCCTATCAAGATGTATTATGGATTCTATGAGAATCCATTCTCTTTGCATAGTGGCCAATCAAACAATGTACTTTTTGGATTTTTTTGTTGTGTTTCCTTATCTTGCATGCTTGAGTGTTTTGGAGTGGATTTGTCCTCCGACCTTTCTTTTTGATTTTGATGCATTCTTGATTTCCATCATTGGTGTAGACCATGATAATGATCTACCTTTCTTGTTTGTCCTCATGTGGATCAATTGGAAAACCTTGGGGCTATACCGTCCTCATGTAGACGAGTGAATGAAGTCCCTATTCCATACTTGGGTAGCCAAATTGATGAAGATCTTGTTATGTCCTCATGTACATCGAGTTGAAATTATTTTGTTCATCTTTTTATTGTGATGTTGAGCCTTGGACTAGGTACATTGAGTAGTCATGTGGAGTAGCTCCTTATGTATACCTTGACCCATAAGTGGCCACATAGGCTATGTAAAGGAGTTCCTTAATAAGTGAAAACCATAATAAAACATATTGGGTATAAATCATCAAACAAGATTAATTTGTTTTTGGAGCCCATTGAATCTCTAGATGTCATGCATGACCCGAGTGTGAGCGTAGATGGTGATGTGTTATCATTGAATCCCTAGATGTCATGAGTGATCTGAGAGTGAGCATAGATGGTGGAGACCATAAATCCCTAGACATCATGAGAGATCTGTGTGTCAGGTTGATGATAGTGCCCTAGATTGTAGTATTGATCCATGCAGGAAGAGATACTCCTTATGGTTAGTACTCACATGTCTAGGGCTAGTAGTTTTGTGTAGCACCTTGATGAGATGGGATATGTATCTATGTTTGAGTTTGGATATTGGATTACATGTCAAGTGATCTCCATGTTCCTTGTATCCCTTAATTATGTGTATGCATTGGACCACTACACCTCTCTTTTGAGACTTGCATCTTCTTGGTGTGTGTGTTGGTCACTCATTGCTTGTATTTTTGCATTGTGTTTGTGGTCGGGTTTCTATCTCCATGACTATGATGGGGTGGTCCTGAGGGTTCCACATGGTAGGGTGGTGTTTCACTATACCACTAATGGATAATAGTGTATAGGTGGTGGGATTCCTCTAAATTTAGAGTACTCGAGCATTGAGTACTCCATGTTATGCTTCACTTGGCTCCTGTTGTATGTACCTCTACACTTTCAATTATGTACTTAGAGTATATTCATTGATATTTATATATTCGATCTTTACATGCACATGTATGTATATGATCTTAGAGTAGTTCATTTATTTATGTTCTTGATTGTAATTGAGTGAGCAATGCCTCAATTTGCATATATTTGGTATTCCCCGGTGTGGAGAAAACTTGCATTTTATCTGTACATTGGTGTCAGCAAGCCTCCTTGATTCTAGAACTCATATTGACCTCTTCTCAAGCTTTAAACTTAACTTTTCCTAGATGTGGGGTAGTGTTTCACCTTTTTATAGTGTTTCATCATCTTTTCTTTATAAAGAATCACCTTTGAACAATAAAGCATAACTTTTGAATCATAAAACATTGCTTTTGACCTTGAGAATGTCACTTTGGAAAGTTTCTATGTCGCTTTTGATATTTCACTTTTAAACAAAGAGTAGTTGTAGAGGGTCTATTAGAAAAGTGAGCTTGGTTATGGATACCCTTTATCCTTGCTAGGCCTTCCAATAATAGAATGAATTTAGATACATCTAGTTATGATTCTCACTTCTTGCATAATTGGGATATTCTTGTGTTGTATTATTATGAGTATGTGTAGTCTCCTCGATGGGAGACCATTGATGATGGTTTGATCATGATCCATGGGGTTCCTAGATGTGATATGAACTCTCATGTGACTGCTTGAATGTATCCTTTGGAAGTGTTTGTGAATAATTTTTCTTGTGTACAATCGTGAGTCAATTGTGATGTTACTCTTGCATATGGTATCATGTTTGTATTTTTAGTTACCTGTTGCACTTATATGTATGGTTTACATCTTTTCTTTCAAAAAAAATTGTCAAGTGCATTTTTTACCCTTTGGTTCCAAGGGTTCCCTAGTAGGGCATTACATCTCATATCAGATCCCATGTTCATATGTTGAGATCTCTTTGTTATGCCTACATTGTGTTTGGGATGAGTGATGTGTGGTTGTTGTATACCTTACAATGGTTATTTTTTATTTCTTATTTCCTTAGTATGGCTTGTTGTATTTGATTACATGTGATCTTGATCCAGGCTTTGTTTTTCTCTGAACGATGCCCCCTAGACACAACATAAAACTCTTATTTTTCTTCTTTATCGTCAATACTAACAAGTTTGGTATCAATGAAAACATAATGAAAACTTCCAAAAATCCCCCCTTTGTCATTATTTGAAATGCTTGTACCACCAATAAAAAAATTATTCCCCAACCAAATAAGATAGCTAAAATGTTGAGCGTTGGAGTGCTGAAGAAAGGAAGTCTATCAACATGGATTCTATGCATAAGACTGTTAACACTATTAATGATCACAAGAAGGAATTTGATAATAGGATTCTAAAGTTGGAATATAAATTCAAAAAATATTTTGATGGAAGACTTAAACGCTTTTTGGACAAGTTTCAAAAGATTAATGACAATCTCATCTCCCATATCACCTACAACCACAAAGTAGTTAAGAATTCTATAGAAAGTATCAATACTATGGTAGGCAAACTTGAAGGCCTTAAATAGGAGGGTTCAATGGTTCATGTTGATCCATTTGAGAATATGCAGGAGGAGAAAACTGACCCTTCCAAAAAGAATAGAGCAAACCTGAAGAAAAAAGATAACAACTAAGAAGTTTAGGATCTGAAAAAGATTTCTCTCAACATAACTTAGTTGGAGGCAGAGGCAGTAGAGGCTCTTAAGAATCTTACCTGATTTTTTTGTTTATTGTGCTACTACTAGTTTTTTGTTGAATTTTTGTTTTCTTTTGACTAGTAGTTTTAATTTTCTTTTCCTTGTAAGTAATGTTTTGTAAAAAGGGTTTCAGGTCCCTTTAAAACCTGATTGTTCCTTAATAAAAAATAATTAATTCTCTAATTGAACTTCTTTCCCCATTTTACATCAAGGACAAAGGACACAACATTGAAGATCCTAAACACATCTCCATATAGATATCCCCCTTCTAGGTACATCTATGACAGTTGCAACACCCCCTATCAAGTACATCTCTCTTCCGCATCATCTTTCCTACAATCTAGAAACCAAAATCTTTACCGCTTCCCTTCAAAGTAGCCACCACATCAATATAGGAGACAAAAGATAAACTTTGAATCCCCCCTAGAAACATTCACCACTCTTATGCATCTAGTTTGAATTAGGAGGGCCAATAACCCCTAAAGTTTTTTAAAGATTCTCAAAATTATCCTTAGATAGTGGCATGGTGAAAATAAGTGTAATTTGATCCTTTGTAGGTGCATACTCCAATCTGAATTCTTTCTCTATAACCTTCTCTATTAAGTAGTGATACCAGATAGAAATGTGTTTATTCCTTGAATGCATCACCAAATTATTTGAAATATTTATAGCACAAGTGTATTATCACCTATAATAGATATTTCCTCATCATAAATCACCTTGATATCTCTCATATTTTCTTCATCTAGATCACTAGAGTGCAACAAGATATTGTTGTAATATATTGTTTTTCTAGTGTATACAATGATATTGAATTTTTCTTCTTTTTTAACCAAGACACCAATTTGTCTCCTAATAAAATGTACCAACACTTGTTCTTCTACTATCATTAGTACATTTGACCCAATTAGCATCTCTATAAATTTTCAAAGAAAAATGATCTTTCCTTTTATACCACAAACCAAAGTTTGGAGTTCCTTTCAAATATCTAATTTTTCTTTTCATTGTCTTATCATGAGATTTATTAGGATTAGATTGATATCTTGCAACCAAATAGGCTGCATGCATAATATATATTCTTCAAGAAATATAATACAACAATCCACCAATCATAGATCTATATATTAACTCATCCATTCCAAAGATTCATCATTTTTGCACAAATGAAAACTAGTAACCATGGGGGTTTCAACTGGTTTACAATTCTCCGTACCAAACTTCTTCAACATCTCCTTGATAAAATTGGTTTGAGAAATGAAAATACCATCTTCCATTTGAACAACTTGAAGACTAGGAAATAAAGAGAATTCACCAATCATTGACATTTCAAAGTTCTTTTCATTTCTTCTACAAATCTCTTGCATACATTATTATCTCCACAAAAAATGATATCATAAACATACACTACTACTATCAAAAGTTTATCACCTTCAACTTTGGAATAAATATTACTATATGGGGTACCTTTCTTGAAGCTATTCTGAAATATATACCTATCCAACCTTGCTTACCAAGCTCTGATTGGTTTCTTGAGATCATAAAGAGCCTTCTTGAGTATGCAAACTATATCCAAATCTTATGGCAATTGAAAACCATTAGAATAATAAATTTAGACTTCTTCTCCAAGATCTCCATTCAATATTGTTGGCTTGACATCCATTTGATACACCTTAAAGTTCTTGTATGCACCAAATGCAAGAAACATCCTTATTTCTTCTATTCTAGCTACCAGATAAAATATCTCCTCAAGTTCTATACCTTCAACTTGTGTATAACATTTATAATAATTCTTTCCTTATTCCTTGTGACCTCACCATCCCCATTCATCTTTTTATAGAATACCCACTTTGTTCCTATCACATTATTGTCCACTACTCTTGGCACCAATTCCCATGTCTAATTCTTCTCTATCCAATTTAGATCATCTTCCATTTCTTTCATTCATCCATATATTCAATAGCTTCTACAAAATTGTTTGGTTCTACCTTAGATAAGAAACAATATTTTTCTTGTTCACTTTCTTTGGAAAATATTCTCCTTGTATGAATTCCTTAGTCTTGGTCTTTAATGCTCTGATGTTCTAAATGATTCTTCTGCACATATTTTTCAGAAGTCTTAAGTGATTATTCAAGTTCCTTTTCTTCTTCATTGACTCTTTTATGTCTTCGAGAACTTCTTTCTCTTCTGTAATAATGGAGGCATCTTTAATCTCAATCTCAAATTTTTGAGCAACCTGATCGTATTCTTCACTTAATTTGACATTTATTCTTTCTACAATCTTCTTCACTATCTTTTTGAAACACCGGTAAGCCTCACTCTTTGTATAATATCCAAGAAATATTCCTTCACCTAATTTTGTATCAAAATTTCCTAAATATTCTTAATCTCTTCTGATCTATCACTTGCCTCCAAATATTCTAAAACACTTGAAAATAGGTGTCCTTACAAACCATAGCCCATTAGTTTTCTTTGTGTGATTTACTCTTACTTGTACTCTCTTAAGAATATAAATATAAATATGCATAGCATCTCTCCAATACACATTAGTTAGGTTAACATCTTTCAACATAGTTCTATCCATTTCAACAATAGTCCTATTCTTTGTTTCAACAAATCCATTGTTTTATGGAGTTATAGGTGCTTAAATGCGCCTTGTAATACAATGTTCTTCATAAAATCTATCAAATTCATTAGATGTAAATTCTCCACCTCTATCAAAATTTTTAAGCATTTGGTCTTAGCTTCTACTTGATTCTCAACCATACTCTTGAATACCTTAAATCTATCTATGGATTTTGATTTTTCTTTTAAAAAGGTAACCCATGTCACTCTATAATAATCATCAATGATAAACATAAAATACTTTCACCATCTAGTCCTTTTGTCCTTGTAGGTCTGCACATATCTATATGAATCAGCTCCAAAGTTTTTGTAGTAGAGTACTCTTTATTCTTGAATTTTTTCCTTGTTTTCTTTCCCATTTGAGATTCCTTGTACATTGTATTTCCAGGATTGATAATCTTTGGTAAATTTATCATTGTATGAGTAGAACTAATATTCACCATGTTGCCAAGATTAATATGTCCCATCTATTTCTGTCACAACCAACATTCACTACTCTATGCTAATAGACAACTGCTTCCTTTGTTTTCCTTTTTGTAATACACATTTCTATTTGTTCTTATACCTTTTGAAACTAACCTTCTACAACCTTTTTTGATCTCACATTTGGATCCTTTAAATGTGATCTTGTAACCTTTACTACATATCAAACTCACATCGAAAAGGTTATGTCTTAAACTCTTAACATCTAAACATCATCTATCTTAAATTTTTACTATAAATGGATATAGTTCCCTTACCATATCTAGGTGTAGCCTCTTTACCAGAAAACTCAATTGATCCTTCATCAAACTTTTCAAAATCAAGGAACTTTATTCTATCACTAGTCATATTATTCAAACATCTAGAATCAATTGCACAATCTT
The DNA here is from genome assembly GCA_018584345.1 of Thuja plicata. Taxonomy (NCBI): domain Eukaryota; kingdom Viridiplantae; phylum Streptophyta; class Pinopsida; order Cupressales; family Cupressaceae; genus Thuja; species Thuja plicata. The sequence continues at coordinate 2,602,069 of MU223146.1, forward strand.
TTGGTTCTTATTTTCCTTGTAGGGAAGTCCTCACAATAATAGATCTCTCAATATTTTATGTACCATGCTAATTATTGAACCATTTACTATCATTTTCCTTTATAGCCAAAAAAAATATCTCATCATTTGAATCATCAAAATATTCATCTTCAAATGAATGAGTCTCCATCGGGAACAAAATCTCCTTAGGCTTATCTCTATCATTTGTTATTTTATTTATGTCATCTTTTTCTATAATTATCCTTTCTCTTATTATCATCATCAAGCCTCTTATAGTTATCTTTCTTGAAAGTAGATCTAGAAGCATGATAACCAATTCTTCCACAATGAAAAAATTTGAAGGATAAATCACTTTTTTATTCTTTGGATCCTTTCTTTCGTGTTCTTAAAAAATTTACATTCTAATCATCTAGTTCATTGCTTGTCTCAGGTACATCTTCAATCTTTTGTGTATCTTTTAATGCAACTTCCTTCTTGACATAGTAACAAAATTCAAAATTCAATAATCTAAAAAGTAGAGAGTGAACCATAGAGATGATATGAGGTATATCTATCCATGTAATGACCTTATTCAACTACATACAACTTGGTTCTTTAGGATCTAGGTAGGGTTCTCTTTAATTTTATCACAGCTTCACTTTCCTTCATAGCTCTACCAATGCCTCTAATTGCACTTTCTCATTCACCTGGCATAGGTAAATTTCAATGTTCTCATATTCATACATACTCAACATCTCAAATTCATGCTTCAGGTTCTACAACATGACTTGCATGATCTTCTTATCTCCTTCATAATTCTACTTATCTTTTCACAAACTTTTGTTGTAGTCTTGCAAGACATGACCTTCAAGAACTCTAAAGCACTCAAACAACTCATAAATATATTTATTTCCATGGAATTGATCACATGTAACTTGATCTCATCCTTGGTTAATAATTTCCTTGGTTAAGAATATCCCATATTCCAAAAAAAATAGAATCCAAATAAGAATCCCTCCATTCCCTCAAAAAATAATAATTTGATTTGTCAAACTTTAGTAGTTTCTAACCACAATCATGCACTATCCTAGACCTTCCTTAAGTTGTTAAGATTCTCCAAGAGAAGCTTATCTCTAATACCAATTTTTGAACAAACCACAAGAATGAGAGGGGAAGGTGAATTAGTCTTGATAAAATCAATAAACGTATTTAGTCATAAACTTATGTTAACTAATTTTAACCAACTAACCATCAATGAAAGATGTAGAAATGAGCACTAAATTCATGAATAATAGATTTTTACAAAAAACCCAATGTGGGAAAAACCACGATGAGAATGACACCCAATAAATAAATAATTGAATACAATGTTTTAGGCTCAAGGCCAAGGAATCTCACTACTCTTGATTTGGCCTTGTAGGCTAAGACACAAAACCTTGGGGCAAGATACAATGGAATTGCAATGCTAAGATGCACTATCCTAAGGAAAGATACTGTAATCACCTAAAAATGGTCAAGATGAATCAAATCATTAAATCTCAACAATTCGATCAAATTATATCAAAGGAATCAAAACTCTAATTATGTAATTAAATATAATCAATTTAATTTCATAGTTAATTAATATTCAATAAGAAATTAATTCTCATAGTTAATTAATTAATTCAAAATACAAAATACAAAATCCACATGGATAGAGAAATTAATTTCTTTGATTTAAATAAATGCCAAATATTCCCTCAACACCCATGCTACGTGTCACTCAGGGATTCTAAAGGGAATAACTACTTGACATAGTCAACCAATGGAATAAAAGCACAAGGATCACTCACATGCCTTTTCTATCTCCACCATCCATTTCAAATCCACAAATCTTGACCATTGAATTCATATTCACTCATTTTTCTCCTTGAGAAATCTATAAAACCATGGCTAGTAAATTTATTCATATCCATCCATCATTTGCATAAGGACATAATGCTAGTTTAAGTTTTGAATCATTTTGCATTGTGAGAGAGCATTTTAGGAGAATTATATCATTTAAGGACTAATATTAGTTTGAGAATCATTTTTCATTATCATAGTTTCAATTCATCATTTAGCTCATTTCATCATCAAATTCAATCATGTAGTTGCATAATTCAATCAATTTAGCTTGAATCTTAGCTTAATTGCATCCATATAGTATCAATTTTATCCTTTAGCTTCATCAATTCAATCAAATTTGCATACATATAGATTCATTTTCATGAAAATTTTCAATTCCATGGATTTTCATTCAATTAGATCTAAAATTCATTTTGAGAGAAGTAAAATAGACTAATTGATCTTCATGACTAGGGAGAAATATGATGATTTTAATAAGTTTCCTGTTGATTTTGACGATATTTAGATTTCACTAACTCATTGAGCTAATGTTCTATTTAATGTTGTGTTTCTAGACAAACATACAATTTTACCCAACACATATACAAAAGGATTTGACTGAAGTACACTACTCCAAGGTAAGATGTAGATCTACACAAGCTGCCAAAAAGACTCATTTTCTTCCAATGGGCACAAAGATACGATGAATTAAAATGAATAAGACCTCTTAATCATGAAACTATCCTCAACTTTGTTGGTTCCCAAATCTATAGATTTTAAAACCCTAAAAGTATGTCAAGATTTATGATTAGGTTCTACAAATGATTTTGGCAAATGGATGCAATGAACCTATATGGTTTCCAACTCCCTACACTTTAGGCTCTACAAGACCTAGGAAGGTGTACCTATTCGACAACTGTATCTTGAGGTTGATGCTTTTTTATAGCAGATTCAACCTTCTTTTAATATATCTTCTATTTCTATCTCATAATGGCATGAATCCATGGAATAGATCAAATTAGCTTCTAACCCTACTCCTATCTCCTACTTTCATAAAACTAAAATTGAAATATTGTGATAGTTTGATTGATGATGGATTAAAAATTGACCCGTGCCTTATCCTGGGCTATAGAGTCTTACAGATTCTTTTTTTCCTCCAATGTTCACAATTCTAACTGCTCAACATCATTCCTATTAATTCCTTACAAACATAGGAAGTATGTGTTTTATGCCTTGCATAAACGTGCAAATATGAAGATCACAAAAATATAATCCAATCCCACTCCTTTGAATCATCATTAATGCCTAAAAAAATTTAACTCTTCCTTGAAGAGACTAATCAAACAAAATACACATAAACACCTTGTGTTATGATAAATTAAGTATATCCTTAATATATTAATTCATATGACAAACACGAGAAGACCTGGAAACAATATAGATGATAATTTTTTTGAAATCAATGAATAGCGGAAGACATTCTCAAAACAAAAGTATTTTCGCACTTTGATGTTGGAAACCCTAAGTGTAAGATATACTCTTTAAATAGATATGACAATTAATTTATTTATGAAAACATTCTCTCTATGATCACCCTCTATGTGGTCCTAATTTCCCTTTTTTAATTTTAAAGGAACACTTTGAACTGTTACATTGTTTGGGTATAAAATTATTAATTTAATCACCCACCCAAAGTCAGGAAGTAAATATATACTTAATTAAAACTTTGGTTTGTTGCTTTCAACTACTTCTAAATTCTATCCTCTCTTTTGCATTTTCGTGAACATTAATTCATTTCTAGTTGAGACGTTGTACTTGTTGGATTACTGTCAAGGGGTGAATCAGGAAAATATGATACTTAATACTTAAAAATTATATTCTGATTCAACTCGATAGGATAAACAACAGTAGTAACCGAATAACCAAATATCTTCAATAACTTAAGCAGTAACTTGCATAAATAGTAAATAACATACACATGAATCATTCAACACATTTGAAAATAGATTTAAGGAGGAAACCCAATTTGGGAAAAACCTCTATGGAAATTGTCACCCACAAATGAAAATACTCTTCTGAAGTATGCTCGGTTAAAAGATTATCTTGTTAAAGATTATAATACAAATTTGTTAAATGTGACCCTGTTAGGGGATTAACCTTAGACCCATTAAGATCTTCACCCTATTAGGAGTGGCCTGAGTAGAGGACTTTGAACACTCTTTTAAAATGTCACATTTCTCAAGGATTTTACAATAAGACTGTTAATTTCACTCGATTAAGAGATTTTGTTGTTATAAAAGAAAATAAGAAACTGAAGGCATTATATTTTTCCATTAGTATACACAAGGAAAAACATTATCTACACCATCAGTTTACACTACACCGACAGACAGGGCACATCAATACCTGACGCCAAGGTTACCTAATACTACCAAGTTCAAAAGCATCTCGTCAAACACTATTCAGTGTTGCTTGATGAAAAAGAGGTTAAAGGAACCCGACGAGTAACAACAGTGCAACCCGAAAGAATAGAAAAGAGAGGAACTCGATAGATGAAGGGAACCCAATGATCATTTCTATTGGAAAGTTGACTTCCTGAGGAAGCATGGCTTATCTTGTGTTGTCAATCATGGCAACAAAGTCATACTAAGTTTCTATCAAAGATAACTTAGGAGATAAAATGACTAAGTACAGAATACAGAGCAGTCAGACAGATACAATGATCCGCACATCAACACATGTGCTAGAAAGCACACCAGAGCATGCGTTCTTAGGTATATACTCCATGATATATATACATGCTATATCCAAACGTGCAAGGTACTGAACATCAGTATGGAAAAGATACAGACAGATTAGTACACTGCAGTCCAGGAAACAGTCCAGAATACAGAGCACAAAAGCTGACTACTATTTTGGTCAGCGTGTATTATTTTGTGATGATAAGGCTATGTGCCTTTAGTTATAATTTTTTTATGATGTAATTAATGTTTTTGTAAACACACTTGAGCCAACTTGTTCGGAAGCATTGTATATTTTGTTAAGAGGCCGGCTAAGTGTTATGTTTTGGGTCGTGCCTATTCATTTGTAAAGATATAAGTATGTAATGTATTGTTATGTTATAGCGGGCAAGAGAAGTTGATTATTATGTAAGAAGAAGTTATAGAGGGATATTATAATGAAGTCAAAAGATGATATAGCTCTTTGAAGGAGTAAGAGCATCCACGCATACACGGAACTGATCAGACAATAGTGTCACTACAACAGTTCATTTTTGATATAGTGCATATCAACATTCAGAGGGTTGTAGCCTTCATATTATTTGGGAAGTGGGTCTAGGTAGTGAGCCATACACCCCTAATAGGGTTTTTGTAAAAGACTCCTAATAGGATCTGACCTTTAACCAGGTCATTGTACTCAAACTGTAAAGACTGCTTCTAACATGGCAAAGGAACTTTAACAGGTTCATTATACCTAGTACAATATTTTGTGGGTACTAATCCCCAACATAATTTTTCTCTGATCAAGGTTCTCTGTAATCATATCTTGTGTTATGTGTTCTTGTGTTATGATTCTTTGAATGCACATTTGATATATGTTTAATTGGCTGAAATATAATTAATTGATAAACATTGATTCACCCCCTCCCCTCTCAGTGTTTCTAACAAGTTCAAAAAAGGAACGCCAATAGAATTTCAGTTCAACCTGATGAGAAAGAACTGACAGTCAGTTTCATCCCGCAAAAAGTGGATTTGACTTTCCACGTCAGATAAATCACTGAAGTTGTATTTATAGCTTCTTGATATGTTTTTAAATCCATTATGTGTAGAGGAAGAAATTTATTTACTATTTTTTAAATTAGTTTTACTGATAAAAAACATGCAAACTAAAGATCAAGGTCAAGTTGTAAACCTTGGATCTAAGAGTTAACATTGTAATGCGTGATTCTAAGATAGGTCAAATACTTGTATAAATAGATGCTCATTCTATTGTAAATAGTTGTTGTTCAATGAATATTGTAGCCACGGAGAGCATCTAGAAACCAGACAAGAGATTTCATGCACAAGGACAGAAAAGAATCAAATTAGTTTCAAGAACAAGAACATAGGCTACCAACGAGCAGAGAAAGGTATTAATCAGTCAATTAAGGTGATATTCTTATTATGAGAGTTTTAATGGATCTATAATCAGAAATTTTAGATTGCATACAGTCAGGTCAATCATATGTACTCATTCTAACAAGTGTAGTACACTTAAGAAATCCTTTCAAGAAAGGTGGACTTAACAGTCCTATTGTAAATCTCTTAACCTAGTGCACACTTAAATCAGTGTTTCTAAAGCTCTTAACATAGTAGATCTTAACCGGTCTCCACTTTAATACTCCTAACAAGGTAGATCACCAAAAGTGACAAATTGTAAGCCTTTACCAGCTCCCTTCCATTCTACAGATAGTAAAGTTTTGTGGGTGCCATCCCCACTGTAGTTTTTACTTCCTAACATGAGTTTTCTATGATATCATATCTCATGTTATGTGTTTATCATTTTCATGAATATTTCTATGAATGTTGAAAATAGTTAAATATTATGAATTAATGTTACATGCATAAGAAAGAACAACAGTAATGGTCGGTAATACAGTAATGAATGATTACTAATGATGAATGGTGAAAAGAGTTAAATGTTTTAGAGGTACTAATTCACCCCTCCCCTCTCAGTACTACTTCCCATTAATCCCAAAAATTGGTATCAGAGTTGAGTCTCTTCTTGGAAAAGCTTAAAGGCTTAAGAGCAAAGATCATACAATGGAGAAGTACAAACTTGATAAGAATATTGAGAATAAAAAGCTTGAGATATAGATGTTCTATGAAGAGTATAAAGAAGCTAGAATCAAGATGAGAGAGATGTTGGATGAGAGGAAAGGTATGGCAACTCATAGTAATGAAAAAGATTATCAAGGAGAAGAGATTCCAGATTTCTTTGAATCTTTAGGATCAAATAGAAGTAATACATCAGAAGAGAACATCACCAATCTGAAGGAGATCAATCAACATCTGAAAAAGAAAATAAAGATTCTGCAAATCGGTCAAGAGAGCTAGATGGTAAGGATGATTGATGTGATGAGTTTTTCTAGAGAAGATGAAATAGAAAGAACACTTGCTATTGATGACATAAGGAAGATTACAGAGAAACTACAAGAAAAGGAGTTAGAAATTCAAAGACATGCTGAGCATCACCATGAGTTCACATATCAGATTATTATAATGAGTCAAGAAGCAAATAGAATGAATATAGAACTCACTGAAATAGTGTAGGCTAACAGTGAACTAAGAGAATAAAATGAAAAACTAAAGCATGAGGTTAGAATTTAGCAACAACATAATGAAGTTATTAGAAAGGATAAAGAGAGCGGTAAAAGAATGGATGATTTTCTTGAAGGACAACAAAGAGTCAACAAAAACAACGGTTTAGGATTTATCAAAAATGGAGAATCATCAAATCAAACCAATCCAAAGAATGTCTATGAAAATCAAAGACCAAGAAAGCTGACTTGCAAGCATTGTGGAAAGCAAGGCCACACCAAATGTATGCCGAGGAAAAATGAAAGGTATTCCTAAATCTACATCTTCATTCATAGGATTCTATTATAAATGTAATAAGAAAGGACATAAAGCATATGAATGTAAGTCTAAGATGGAACAACCAAAGAAGGAAACCTACATGGACAAATACTGTCCTACAGGAAAGATGAATAGGCACACAACTAATGAATGCTGGAAAAAGAAAAGGCAAGCATGGAAGCCTAAAGGTCAAGAAAATCCCTATCAACCAAAGAGAATTGGTAATCAATATGTATGGGACTACAATACATGGACAAATTGTACAACATGTGGTAGATATGGTCACATTGCTACAAACTGCATGAGGGCATGGACCAAAAGGTCTATAGAGGTTGGTCAAACCTCAAAATAGCATGCTTATACTATCACAAAGTTGGTCATCTCAAGAAAGATTGCAAATACCGAATGATAGAGACAAGAACATATCCCAATGGAAACACCATTGAAGATATCCAGAGGGTTAGAGAAAAAATGTGGAGAAAAGCTTCAAGCAATGATGAAGTTAGACCAAGCAATGAAAATGGTGACACCCCATCCAATGGATCTGATGACATCACCACCCCCACTTGAGCTAAACAAGTAAGTATGGAAATGCACTACACCAAGTCATATTTTGCATCAGTTCCATTATCAATTGATAGATAGTCAAAATCTACATAAAAAGATGCATATTATGTTAATTGTTTCAATTCTGAGAAAACAACCCCGTCAGTATACACATACCAAAAATAATCGGTGAACATAAAGGATGAGTTGTTTACACTTACCAGAATTTTTTGGTCAACACATAAAATGGTTAGTTACCAATGTAACCCGACACCCGTCGGTAAGGAAGCAAAGTTACAAAGTTGTCATGACATAATACTGATATTTGTCAGTAAAAGAAAAATTGTTAATAGCCATCCTAAGCATCATGTCAACACCAATGATGATTTTGAAAGTCTTCCTGATGAACTTTGTCTTCACGTCTCGATGAGTCTTGGAGCATTTATGACAAGACCTAGGGAAAAAAGTCTATAAATAGACATCAGGACAACTTCATTTTGCACCCGCAATTTGAAGAGAAAGCAGAGCAAAAAATAGAGCAATTAAAGAGAAGAAAGCATAGCATCCTCTAATCGATCCAAGCACACAAAAAATAGAACATTGATCATTATCATGGATAAAATTAAGTACCGAGGGCACTAAAAGTTCTCTATCATTATTAATCAAGAAAGCCCTAAAACTTGAAAAATAATGGCAACCACGTCAAGAACCATAAAGATCAAGAGTGATAAGAAGAATGTGGTTAGGTTAATCAATAATAACACCTATGTAGAGCCCAAATACAAGATATGCCTAGAGATTGCATTGCAACCTAATGAAACCAGCGTGTTTTCTAAAATTCCACCTAGGGTTTTGCTCATAGAAGATGTTAGGTCTTATATTCACTACAAAATCACCGAAATAGGAGATCTAGAGATGGATGAAGCTTATAAGAAGCTTTGTGATGCATAAGGAAACCTAAAGGAAGAGCACAAACACTTAGAGGTTAAAGGGATAACTAACGCCCTATATTTCCTGAGGGACTTCAAAAATGACTGGATTAGGTTGGTACTTAGCAGATTGCATGAACAAAAGTTGTGGCTGGATCAACCCAAACAAATCACCAAGGATGTCCTTCATGCTGTCACTAGTTATCCAATAACTTACAAGCCTAAGGCTCACACGCATCCCTCTAGGATAGAATTCACAAAACTCACAAAAGATGAATGGGACAATAGAGGTCTGAAAGTAAACACCATCACCGATGAGGAACTGAGGTTCGGTGCATGTGTGATTGGTTATAAAATATTTCAAGCAAGCAGGTTGAATAGCATATCTACAACATCAGTAAGCATAACTTACAAGATAGTGACAAAGGGAATACATATGGATCTATGTGAGATTATGCTAAAGAAACTTGATGAAAACATGAAAACAATCAGGTCCACAAAGACTAACACATGTAAGTTAGGCTCACTTATCATGTGTATCTTTTTATACTTTCAAGAATACTTTGCTTCATTAGGAAAAGTGAAATGGGACACTACAAAACTGGTGAAATTACGGATTAGTGAACTAATTAAGTCACTAGGAGATAATTTTGAATCTGTTATGACTGCATGCTTCCTTGAATTCAAGGAAAAGATGATGGAAAGGACAAGGATCCCTGAACAACTTGTTGAAGAACATAGGGATGAAATATGTTTTATGGTTGACAAAGATTTCACCCACATCAAACCGGTTGTACCAAGAACATCTTGGTTAGCACCACTGGATTATAAAATCAACATAGATCAGGCTACAAATGCAATTGATGCATTGATCAATAAGCCTATTGACAACAAACAACCAAGGTTTGGAACCTATGAAGAGGCTAGATAAAAGATATAAAGAGGCCTAGAAATCAAGAAAAATGTCAATAAAAAGGATAAGATGGTTAAGAATCTCAAAAATATTACATCGGTTACAGAGGAGGAATAAGAATAACCAGAGGAAACCGATGAACATGGAACCATTGATGAAGGACATGATGAACAGAAATTAGATTCTGAGGAAACTAAATCTGATACACCTCCACCTCCTACAAAGAAGTAGAGGAAAAGAAGTCAAATTTCTAAAACTTACACCACAAATCCTAAGAAAGGTCAAGTACGGACCTATAAGAGGAAGCAACCGACAACAAAGTAAACAAAGCAGCAAACTGTGAAGGCAACACCCCCAAAGAGGAGAAAAAGAATGGTTAGAACTAAGGCTGACATAGAGGATTCTAAAGAAGATGAGCCTGATGTAGTGAAGAAGAATTATAGGAATCAAACAATTGATGAGGCTACTGAACTTATTACTGCATCTGGCACAATGCATGACAAGAGAATCAAACAATGGGATACACTCAAACTAGAGGACCAAAATAAGATATAATATGCCATAATAAGGGCAATGGTCAAGTACAAATATGTACCAGCTAAATTCATTAACCAAATACCTAAAGAGATGGGTAATAGAATAGCCCAATAGTGGTCATATGCTCTACAGACTAAGAGAGAAGCAAGGGAGAGGATGCTTGTCAAACTAATGCCTCCCGAATCTAAGATTGAAGAAATCAAAGAGATTATGAAAGCACTCAGGAAATTTTGTAGCCAAGATAAGGGCTTACAAAGTGCTTGAAGATTAGTTTACAGAGCTAGATAATATGACCAAAATAAAATGGAGACAACTATTAGATCTTCCAGCTGAGTCAACAAGTCATGAGGAATAGTTACTTCTCACTGACACACCTCATAGAGAGGAAGAAAAAGACAAGGCAAGTCCTCAGCACATTGCTTTGGACAATTTTGAAGAAATGGAGCAAATTAATTTGGACAAAGTCATGGATGATCTTGACATTCAAGGCATCACAAATTATGACTCTGATAAAGATTCGCAGAAGAAAGATGATGTGATATTCATTACACTCAAGGATCATGGAAAACAACAATATTTGAAGACATCAAAGGATAAAGATATGAATTTTGTTGATGAGACACGACAGGACACATCAGTCGTGGACTTAACATAACCAGACCCTGCAGACTAAGTACAAAAAGATGAGGATGTCACTACTCTAAAAGATCAAATTGATGAGTAGGACACCACTCTGGATACAGCCTAAGCTACCACTCAAAGCAATATGCCTTTGTTAATGAAGGAAATCAATCTACTAGAGGGTAATGATGGATCTACTGTAGAGGACACAAGAACACCTGAGGACAAGGGTGATGATGAAGTAAAAGACACCACAAATAATACAAAGGAGACAACTGTAGAGCAAGCTGCAACCGACGATCAGAAAGATAAATCTACTGATCAAAATAAAGAAGAAACACAAAAGGTACAGGAGGACAAGCAAAAATATAAGAGTGAAAAAGAAAAGAAGGATGAGTTGGAGAAGAAAATAGAAGAAAAATCTGTAGAGACAACCAAGGTGGATGGAGAGACGTCTTCACCAAACCGATAGGTGCACCCCAAGCAAAAAACACAAGAAGCATCTTCTAAAAATCCTTCACCAAGCACTTTAGAGAGAACAAATGAACTAGCAATGGTAGTTCATACATCTGCATCCCCACAAGTCTCAAAGAAGAAGAAGAGAAAGCATAAGAATCCAGTAACTCTAGATGAAATCATTGAGATACCAGTTTGTAATCCAAGGACATTGGATCCAACTGAATTGACCAAGTATGCATGACTTTGTGAGAGAAAAGAAATGAAAGAAAAAATAAGGAAAGCCACAAAGGAGGCAAAGGTACTAGAAATAGAAATAGGTATTCTTCAACAAATAATACCAGATGTAGATATTAATCAAACAACCCCAATGCTTGATCAATTGGTGGTACTCACAGATGCAATAACATCTCAGAACATAGATGCTGAGAAGGTCTTGGAAGAGAGACTTGAATAGAAGTATGAGTTCAAGCTAGCTGAAAAGATAAGCTGAGAAGTGGTGTTACAGAGGGTAAAGCTTTCTGAATTGGTGAGAATAATTGATCCAATCATCTCAGAAGCTATTACTTTGATACAAAATTGTGTACACTTGATCAACTCACACAAGAGTATACCGACAAGATAGCACAAATTGATGCTAATCTTAAGACAAGTGTACAAAGTCTCACAAATAATGAAGAGACAATAAAATTGCACAATGAGAAACTCAAAAAGGCTTAGAAATTGAGATAGGACATACAAATTATAGAGACAAAGTACATAGATGAGGTAAATGAGCTTCGAGCTCAACTATTACTGACACTTTCACTACTGCAACAACATGTGACAGAGGCAAACACATTAATTGCCACCCCAGAAATGTCTGTCCTAAACAACATTTATGATATGCATGTGAGGCTAGAGCTAGAGCACATGGCCCTAGAACTACTAAAAGAAAAATGGGAGAAATTGCTTGAAGATATCAAGAAAACCCATTCACATATTCTTGACACATTGTAAGTTACACATTTTTTTCACAATTATTGGTACCTTATAAGTTGTACATTTTTTTCATGAGTATCAAATAAAGGGGGAAATGATATGTACAGCTCAATTAGTATAAAGGGGGAAGAGATATGTACAAGGGGAAATGAAAGGAGGAAATGAAATGTACAGTCACACACTTGAAAGAGAAAAGAACAGGGAATGTATATTACAGAGACAAGTATACATGTACATAGACTTATACTATATCAATGCATACAGTTAGGGGGATTCATATAATGACACGGATATAGACATGGTGTACATACTAAACACTTTAGTATTGCGTACATATCAATTTTTGATACTAATGCCAAAGGGGGAGATTGAAGGCATTATATTTTTCCATTAGTATACACAAGGAAAAACATGATCTACACCATCGGTTTACACTACACTGACAGACAGGGCACAACACTACCCGATGCCAAGGTTACCCGATACTTCCAAGTTCACAAGCATCTTGACAAACACTATTCAGTGTTACCCAATGAAAAAAAGGTTAAAGGAACCTGACGAGTAACAATAGTGCAACCAGATGGAACAAAAAAGATAGGAACCCGATAGATGAAGGGAACCCAATGATTAGTTTAACAAAGGAACGCCGATAGACTTTCAGTTCAACCTGACGACCAAGAACCGACAGTCAGTTACATCCCACAAAAAGTGGATCTAACTTTCCACATCAGATAAATCACTGAAGTTGTATTTATATCTTCTTGATTTGCTTTTAAATCCATTATGTGTGAAGGATGCAATGTTTTTACTATTTTTTTAATTAGTTTTACTAATTTAAAACATGCAAACTAAAGATCAAGGTCAAGTTGTAAACCTTGGATATAAGAGTTAAAATTGTAATGCGTGATTCTAAGATAGGTCAAATACTTGTATAAATAGATGCTCAATCTATTGTAAAAAATTGTTGCTTGATGAAGATTGTAGCCACAAAGAGCATCTAGAGACCAGACAAGATATTTCATGCACAAGGATAGAAAATAATCAAATTAGTTTCAAGAACAAGAACACAGGCTATCGATGGGCAAAGAAAGGTATTAATCAGTCACTTAAGGTGATATTCTTATTATGAGAGCTTTAATGGATCTATAATCAACAATTGTAGATTGCATATAGTCAGGTCAATCATATGTACTCATTCTAACAAGTGTAGTACACTTAAGAAATCCTTTCAAGAAAGGTGGACTTAACAGTCCTATTGTAAATCTCTTAACCGAGTGCACACTTAAATCAGTGTTGCTAAATCTCTTAACAGAGTAGATATTAACCGGTCTCTACTTTAATACTCCTAACAGGGTAGATAATCAAAAGTGATCAATTGTAAGCCTTTATCAGATCCCTTCCATTCTACAGATAATGAAGTTTTGTGGGTGCCATCCGCACCATAGTTTTTACTTCCTAACAAGAGTTTTCTATGATGTCATATCTTGTGTTATGTGTTTATAATTTTCATGAATGTTTCTATGAATGTTGAGAATAGTTAAAGATTACAAATTAATGTTCCATGCATAAGAAAGAACAACCGTAATGGTCGGTAATACAGTAATGAATGATTACTAATGATGAATGGTGAAAAGAGTTAAAAGTTTTAGAGGTATTGATTCACCCCTCCACTCTCAATACTACTTCCGATTAATCCCAATAGAAACATTATGTAAATGATCTATAAAACTACAACTACCTCTTGCTTGATCAAATCCCTTTATGCACTCTCAGAATAATGGGATCAACACTTCATCAATCTCTTTACTTAGACTCAGATTTATCACTTATTTTCTCTTCACTGCATTACTCCGTAGTACTTCAACTTGCCAACCATTTGTTCTTTGAATTCATCCTTTAAATAGACTATGTTTTTTCCTCTTAATCTTCTTGATTAGGTTTTCCTTCAATCATGCTTAGTCATTAGATTAACATTTTTGAACTAATTCACTGAACTTGAAACTCGGTTAGCCGCTTTGGCATCACCTCAGAACTTGCACTTTTCTTAGATATAAAACTTTTACTTTTACCGCTTAATCTATACCATAGATGTCTTCCTTGAATTTTCCCATGTGTAGATCTTGTAACCAAATTCCTTTTCACTCTTTGAATCCTCCATATCATTGTAGAATTGCATTAAATATGTTCTTATCCTTGTTTCTGACATCTATTATGTTCGGTAACTAACTCTCGGTTAAATGACTAACATGCACTACTCAGTGCTTTAATGTCTCAGTGTCCTGGATGAATTTCATAACTCTTTACCTACAAACTCTCTCTCTTCTTGGTAACTTAACTCTTTAGTCGTACTGACTTGCACAATCTTCTTTACCAACTTGATAAAGTAGAAACCAATTATCCCAAGATGATCTTATCATTGTCCAATCTTTATCTATTGCCCAATTAAATCAACTCCACAAGATATGGAAATTAAATATGAACTAGAAATTAATTGCTTGACGTCAATGAAAAAATAACAATTGATCTAATTCTTTCTATAATAATATATACTTCTGATCTTGGTCTTTATCATCATCTCCATCAGTTGAGCAACAATCTCCCTCTTTGGCATTGATGAAAACACTATCAATTGATGATGGAAACTCTATTCATCTTCTTTTTACATCTTTGATCTGTCTTGACTCCCTCTGATATGTTTGATCTTGTTCTCCTTTTGTGTTCATTTTATCTTAACATCTATATGCATATACTTCCTATTGGAAATACAATAATGGGAAAGCAAGATACTGAGAGGGGGGGGGGGGGGGAANGGGGGGGGGGGGGTGAATCAGATCTTCAAAATTAAACACTTAAAAGAAACTGATCCACATTCATACATAAATTAATCTAATGTAATCTCAAATAGCATCCACACCATAAAATAAGTAACACATTACACAATAACTTGGTAACCCAGAAAACCAAATAGGTAAAACTGGGGTGGGGATGACACCCAAAAAATTCTCCACTACTGCAGTAATAAAGTGTACATGTTAAGGTTACAATGTTTGATTACAAAATGTAATCTACCCTGTGAAAGGTCTGCTTTGTTAAAAGCTTTAGATCATTACAATCTACCTTGTTAAAGGATTTAAACTTACAATGAAGTAAGCACTCT
>MU223146.1:2617721-2629247 GCA_018584345.1 Thuja plicata
TGAAGTAAGCACTCTATTAAGAGATAAATAAAGGCCTGCTAAAACCACTCTGTTAAGAGATTTTCACCTGATATAATGATTAAAAAGTCTCAAGTATTGATCCTTCGATATGCACTCTGATGCTGATGACGAATCTTCTCTTTTCAGTATCTCTTCTGATCTTATAATCTGATATACCTTTACTCTATTGTTCACTATGTTATGCTCTGCTTGATCTCTACTTCTGAACAAAATAACCCTCTGTGCATTTCACTTCAAAATGCAGTCACTTCAAAAATTTCTCTTCTACCTTTTGCACATCCATAATAGGGTTTCGAAGCAATCTAATATATCTACATAGATCTGACAGTGAGATCTAGATCAACGATCAAGATCCAATACCCATACCATGATGGTATTACAATTAATGGTTACAATGAGTAATGCATAAGATAAAACAATTAAATGCATAATTAACTCCGTATAAGAATATTAAATGCACACATAAGTCAGCCCAAAAAGCTTATACAAGTCGGCTGGATCACTTGTCCTTGAAGTTTGTATCATTCCTGACGAGTATACAAAAACTGTCGTGCTCGACACTTGATATCCCTGTGTCCTTCTTGGATCGGAAAAGTAACTTGGCTGGGCAATGTAACTAGGCATATAGAAAAATTTATGGGCAATGTTGCTCGACCTTGTATAGTTTTAGCTTGGCCACAGTGATAGCCAACTAAAACTGCCTAATGAAATGACTGAGTGTTGGGCACTAATCATCAATAGAACTTAGAGATTAACAATCTCCCCCTTTCATATTAGTGGCAAAAACACTTATCAAACACTTATCATTAGTTCTATACATTTCATCAAAATATTGCCTAAGTACGCTAAGTACTCCCCCTAGGAATATACTTGTACAAAAATTTTACAATGCCTTCAAAAATTATATACAAGTGTACCTTTGTTGTACTAATGTATCCTTTCATAACTCCTTACCAACTTCATAACTAACTTCCTCCTTCCATAGTACTAACTTCCCCCTTGTTTTTGTCACTGATTTCTGGTGGGGTTAAGTTGTACTTATCCAAAAATTGCTTATGAAGTTGCAGGGTGGATTCAAATTTTGTATCCCAGCTTTCCTTCACAACCTTCATAACTTCTATTTTTATTTCTAGCTTGGAAGCTAGACTCACTAAAATATCTACAGTCGATAGATTTGCATTTCTCTGTGATAAATCCTTAGCTTTTGAGAGTTCCTTTTGTATTACCTCCAAATGAGGCAACAAGCTTGTCTGAATAGTTATCAACTTGGCCCTTATGCGACCATCTTCAACCATAAGCTTGACTATTCTCCTTTGTGCATTTATCAACTTATTAAAATGTAAAGAACTAGATGTAGTATCTTTACCTAAAGTTGCACCAGTTGGTCTCAAATCTAACTATAGCTTCTCAACAAGCTATAAATTATCCTTTGTGAAAAATTCAACATCACATAATTTCTTATACAAAGAATAAACATTAGTTGTAACTTTCTCTAAGGTTTCTACAAGAACAGAAAGTTCAACCTATTTTGTTGCTATCTCTTCTAAGATCTTCTCTAGAACTTTTCTCTCAAATCTTCTCCGGGACCATTGTAGAAGCTTCTCATTGCTGTCTATGTCCTCATCTATTACTTTTTGTACAATGGTGACTAGCTGATCTATGATTGGAGCTTGAGGCATTTCATCCTCTAAGTCAAAAGCCTTTGTAAATATGTCTTTGATGTCATGCAACACCTGCTTTTGCTTTTGTTATATCTTCATCTCTTCCTGTCTCTTCTTCCTTTTAAGTAATTCTTGAAGAGTCCCAATTTCTTCAAAAGATTACTCATTGGGATCCCATTATGGAATCACAATGACTTCACCTAGTGTTACATCTAAAATTTGTGACTTCTTCTTCAAGATCTTATTCTTCTTCATTTCTAGAGAACTTATGCTCGGCAGCATAATATCTTTCCCTTTGATAGTTTCAGTATCCAATGCCTCCTTCAATTCTATCAATACAGTCTGTGGATTCAACATACCACTAGTTTTAGGACCTATGGGAGTGGATGATGCAGAGTATGGTAGCTCAATGAACACTTGTGCTGCCTCTTCTTCTTTAGGCTTATCAACAACATCTGTTGTTACTACTCCACTATCTAAAACTATCTTCACAACCTCTAATATAGGTGGATCTTGTGAAGTTAATTGTTGTTCATTTGCTTGATGTTGTCCTTCACTTTGCTGAATACTGCCAACCTCAATTTTCTCAGCAGATGCTGTGGACTTCTCTTCTTTAGTATCAATTGCCTTAATAGGCAAATCAGTGTCTTTTCCACTTGGCATCTGTTGTTCCTCGAAATTCAAATTGCTTGGATCATCAACTACATAATCCATAGGACTGTCTATAGTTAGATCAATAGAGTTTGTTGCATCTAATGCATCCTTGGTCATGTCCTTTTCTCCTACAATTTGATCTTTAAGTATCTATGGTTCAGGGGTAGTCTTTTCTTCAACTTTTGTCTGTTGCTCGGATGACCCTTCACCAGATTTCTTATCTTTTGGAATGACTAGTCCAAAAATATCTTTCCAGATCCTTGTGCTTTGTTGTACTACACCTTATATGTTGTTCTTCAGAACATCATATCCTCTGAGTTTGGGAACAAACCTACTCTTATAATCCTCTATGAATTTGGTTCATTGTTTAGAGGTCAACTCAGGAATTATCTTTGCGAGGGTTCCTTCCTTGATCTGTCTTTCAATGACAAGTGCAAATTCCCATTTGCTGGATAGAAAGTCATATACTTCATCAGGTACATGATTTCCTATCTCTGTAGGAGTCAATTTGAAGGTACTCATCATGTCCAAGAGTGCTTCCTAAACTTTGTGCCTATCTGCTGTTTTCAACTTGTCATATTTGATGAACTTAAATGTTGCTAACCCTGCTGAATTCCTTAGAGTATCACATACCTCATCAATGCTTGCTGGTTTCTTGAACTGAGCTGTAGGTATGTTTGTGGGTTCATCAGTTTCTATCAACTCCTCATCACTATCTGGCCTCAGATTTAATTTTCTTCTTGGTCTTTTTGCTGGCTTACTCGGCTCAACCTTAGGAGCAACCTTTGCTTCCTTACCAGAACTACTTTCTGCAAATTTTCTCTTACCATATACTTTTTTTTGCACTTCTAATGGGGAAGTAACAGTAGGTGCTCTTGTCCTTGGATGATTAGCTGTAGGAGGTGTAACCTTGGGTTTTGCTCAGCTAGGCTTGGTTACTATAAAAATTGATGGCTTCTTGCCCTTAGCTTTCTTTGTAACTCCTTCTGAAGCACTGACTTCCTCCTCAGTAGAAATATCCTCACCTTGTCCAGTGGACAGACCTAGAGGTGCATCCTTAGGTTCTTCATCACTACCGAAGCCAACCATTTTCTTCATATTTTTCACTATCTTCTTTCTTTTCCTCTCTATAGTTCCTTCATTCAAACTTCTAGAGATCTTAACCTTAGCTTCATCAAAGTTTCCAAACCTCTCTGCTGTGGTATCAATTGCCTTGGCTAGGAGTGTAGTGATGGCGGCTAATGCTTCATCAACATTAATCTCATATAGAAATGGCTCTAAACATGTTATTCTAGGAGTCACTGCCTTGATATAAGTGTTATCTGTATCAACTAGAAAACATATTTCCTCATAGTTCTTCTCCACTAGTGACTTAGGAATCCTAGTCCTTAATCTCATTCTCTTCTTGAATTCTACAAAATAGCTACCCATACTGCTATTGAAATTGCTTCCTAATTTATCTATGCATTCACTAATCTAAATTGTAATAGGTCTATCCTTTTTCCAAACAATATTTCCCAGTGTAGGAAATGTGTCCTGAATGTAGAAAAATATACATGTTAGTAAAGAACCAAACTTACATGACGAGCTCTTAGCCTTTCTGATTTATACAAGGTTCTCGGCTAATTGTGTCTGTTGTAGCTTGGAAAGATCATATGTGTGATTCTTCTTCACAATTTTCCATGCCTGATCAACTGATGTATAGTGAACACTGTCCAATCTGCTGAACTGATAGAACTTGTGTGCAATTACCCTTACTCCAAAATCAAGTTCTAGGTTAGTAATTGTAGAGATAGTCATACCTCTGTTGTTCCATACTACTCCAGTGTTCAATGTAATTTCCTCCTTGCTGTTATCCCTCATTGTCCACTTTCCATTCACTACAAGATATCCAGTCACCTGATGAATCATGCTTCTGGTGATTTTGACTGGTCCATTATCTAGCCACATACTCATGTCATGAACTCGGCTAAGGATAACTTTTATCCATTCATCTTTGAAACCTTGGGGAAAATCTAGGGCACAATTTAACCCTTTTTTGGCTAAGTGTTTGAATTCTACCTTCATAACTTCATTATCACAAAGTTTGCTGTAGGATTTCCTTAATTCATTATCACCTACTTCTCCAATTTTAACCATATAACATGATCTAACATCATGAATCATAAGTACCTTGGGAGGGATAGATAAGAGGGCTCCCGTTAAATCACTCTGTATTGCACTTTTAGGGATGGCTCAAAAGTTGAGAGGTTCACATTCATCACTCTAAATCAACTAAATTTGTTTTGGTTCTGCCTCCATACTCTTGGTTGGTGCGGAAGAACTTGCAGCCATAATTATGAAATTTAGGGTTTGAGAGATGGAAAATAGAGTACCTCAGCAAGTGATGCTTTGCACTATTCTTTGTTCACTGTTCACTTTAGGATTGCTTATGGCACATTGATGAAATCTCCATTCTTAGGTTCATTAAGATCAATTCTACAAATTGCTTCAATCGCTCCGTAAATAGTAAAATCAAAAGGTAAAAATGAAATATCAACTATTCATCCTTTATAAGCTACAAAAGATCAAGGTAGGTGAGCACTAAATGTTTTTCCCATTGAGTTAGTGTAAGCCAGCTATCCTCAACCTTAACACAACTTGCATCCCACTCGTGTCACTACACTCGGCCTTCACATAATTTTACTCGACCAACAAAATTTGGCACTTACTAAAGAACTCGGCTTTAGTGTCCATGATAGATGGTCAACACCTATAGTGTAATTTTCTCATCTCAGCATTTTGTCTTCAAATATGTCCTGGTGCATCTTAACATATGCAAATATGGACTTTTTGTACATTTCATGTTAGGAACTGATGTAAGATAAGGATTTTAAATACAGTTCCTTACATACCTCTTTCTCTTAGTTAGAGATGATGTGATCACCTAATCCATTGGATTGGGTGACCTCGGCTTCATTAGCTTCACTACTGCATGGTTCAGACTTCTTAACCCATGTCTTGTTCATCTGTTCTCTAATTTTCTCAACTGTAGGTACAGGTACTCTAGTTTTTCAATCTTTCCTTGTATGGCCAATTTTCAGACAACTGTGACAAACTAGGCTTCCATTCATCCAACTTTTAGACTTTCCTTTGAAATGTGTCCTTATGTAGTTTTCTAAAACATGTCCATACTCACCACAGTAATGACAACTATGCCATGTGTTGTAATCCCAATTATAAGTATTGCCTTTTCTTGGTGATTTCTCTTGTACCTTTGATGTCCATTGTTGTTTACCTTTAGATCTGCAATCTTGTGCTCTATGACCATATTTGTGACAATTATAGAAATTACCATTGAATCTAGGTGTTTTACTTGCCTTTGCCTTACATTCACGTGCTTGATGTCCAAACTTATTATAGTTAAAGAAATAAGCATTAAAGTTAGTTTTAGGATTGGACTTACCATTCTTTCTTCGGCAAATGTTTGCTGTATGACCTGGTTTTCCACAGTGGTGACAAATAGGTTTCTTGTTTCTCAGCTTTGCATTCTTTCTTTCACATGTCTTAGATGATTCTCCATCTTCAGTGGTTGTATGTTGTTTAGTGTGACCTAACCCAGAAGAATCATTAGGTCTTCTTGATGCTTCCACCAGTTGTTCAAAGTAGTTCATAGCTATACTTGGATCATTTACTTTGTTATTAATTTCTTTCTCAGATCTCAATTCATCTTTCAATTGAATTTTCTTAGATCTAAGATTAACAATCTCCAAGTCTTTCCTACTGATCTCCTGATTCACAAGTAGTAGTTGATTTGCCATGTCCACTTGATTGACTTTCATTGTTTGCACATCATGTGTTCTTTCATCAAGTCTGGTAGTCAGCATTCTCTTGTCTTCTTCTGCCATAGCCTTTTCATCTTTGGCTTTCTTTTTCTGTTCAACAAATTCACACATTCTTACTGATTGGGCTTCTTGTTCCTTTTTCAAATTGTTAACTTCTTCACATAGTGCACTATTCTTTTCCAGTGGATCTGCTATTATTGCATCACTCTCAGTAGAATCTCCA
The DNA here is from genome assembly GCA_018584345.1 of Thuja plicata. NCBI lineage: Eukaryota > Viridiplantae > Streptophyta > Pinopsida > Cupressales > Cupressaceae > Thuja > Thuja plicata. The sequence continues at coordinate 2,624,105 of MU223146.1, forward strand.
TTCTAAAATAGATTTGTGGTGTCTTCTTCCTGATAGTGAGTGTCATTCATTTGTTTGGCCAAATCTTTCCTTGCAGTCAAGGACTTCCTTAACTCTTGTCTTGCAGTCTCAAGCTGTTGGAGTGCTAGCTAAACATCAATCTGTTGATTCTCAATGACTTTACCCATCTTCTAGATCTCCATTTCAAGATCTTAATTCTCAAGCTAATTATAACCTTTTTAGAGAACATAGCTTTGATACCAATTGTTGGAAATACAATAATGGGAAAGCAAGATATTGAGAGGGGGGGTGAATCATATCTTCAAAATTGAACACTTAAAATAAGCTGATCCACATTCATACATAAATGAATCTAATGTAATCTCAAATAGCATCCACACCACAAAATAAGTAACACATTACACAATAACTTGGTAACCCAAAAAACCAAATAGGTAAAATTGGGGTGGGGATGACACCCACAAAATTCTCCACTACTGCAGTAATAAAGTGTACATGTTAAGGTTACAATGTTTGATTAAAAAATGTAATCTACCCTATGAAAGGTCTACTCTGTTAAAAGATTTAGATCATTACAATCTACCTTGTTAAAGGATTTAAACTTACAATGAAGCAAGCACTTTGTTAAGAGATAAATAAAGGCCTGCTAAAACCACTTTGTTAAGATATTTTCACCTGATACAATGATTAAAAAGTATCAAGTATTGATCCTTCAATATGCACTCTGATGCTGATGACAGATATTCTCTTTTTAGTATCTCTTCTGATCTTATAATCTGATATACCTTTACTCTATTGTTCACTGTGTTATGCTCTGCTTGATCTCTGCTTCTGAACAAAATAACCCTCTGTGCATTTCACTTCAAAATGCAGTCACTTCAACAATTGCTCTTCTACCTTTTGCACATCCATAATAGGGTTTTGAAGCAATCTAATATATCTATACAGATCTGACAGTGAGATCTAGATCAATGATCAAGATCCAATACCCATACCATGATGGTATTACAATTAATGGTTACAATGAGTAATGCATAAGATAAAACAATTAAATGCATAATTAACTCTGTATAAGAATATTAAATGCACACATAAGTTGGCCAAAAAAACTTATACAAGTTGGCTAGATCACTTGTCCTTGAATTTTGTATCATTCCTGATGAGTATACAAAAACTATCCTGCTCGACACTTGATATCCATGTGTCCTTCTCGGCTTGGCAAAGTAATTCAGCTCAGCAATGTAACAAGGCATACATAAAAACTGCTTGGCAATGTTGCTCGGCCTTGTATAGTTTTAGCTCAGCCACAGTGATAGCCAACTAAAACTGCCTAATGAAATGACTAAGTGTTGGGCACTAATCATCAACAAAACTTAGAGATTAACACTTCCTCTTTCTATTCTTCCAATCAGTCAATACTCATCAATTATTCATTCTCCCTCTTTGACAACAATGCCAAAGGTTCATACTCCTAAAAACTTGTTCATGAAGTGGATCATACCTTGCATGTACTGATAACTTTTTGCATCTAGAATTACTTCACACAACTTCAGGAAACACCTAAAGTGTGAATACTAGCATCAACTCATAAAATAGATATTCTATTGAGTCCTAGAATTGATGCAGCATGCATCTTTCTCTAATGAATGTTGGATAGGGGTAGAACCCCTAACTTACCTTGGAGATACTCAAAAGAATCCTTTGGTAGTGGCTTAGTGAATATATCTGCTAATTTCTCTTTTGAACTCACATACTCTAACATTACCTTCTTGTCTTGAACTTGCTCTCTGAAGTAATGGTACTTGATAAATATGTGCTTGGTCTTAGAATTCATTACCGGATTCTTTGATATATTTATAGCACTTATGTTATCACAAAAGATAGTAATTGGATCGGTAATATCCTCTTGCATACCTTATAGTAGTTGTTTGATCCATACAATATTTTTACAATTCATAGCTGCTACAACATATTCAACCTCGGCAGTAGACTGTGATATACAACTTTGCTTCTTATTCAGCCATGTAACTAGTCTTTCTCCTAAAAAGAAAGCTTCTCCACTTGTACTCTTTCTATCATCAATATTTTTTGCCCAACTAGCATTGGTGTACATTGTTAATTCAAATTTTTTTCCTTTCTTGTATAGTAAACCAAAGTCCTTGGTTCCTTTTAGATATCTAAATATCCTTTTTACTACAGACATATGTGAATCTTTTAGATTGGCATAAAATCTAGCAACAATGCCAATTGCATGAGCTATATCTGGTCTGCTATGAACAACATATTATAGCTTACAAATCATTGATCAATAGAGTGTCTCATTTACTTCCTTTGACTCATCTTCCTTTGATATCTTTCAACCAGTGATCATCAGGGTTCCAATTGGTCTTGAGTCTTCCATACCAAAAGTCTGTAGGATCTCATTAATCTACTTTGATTTTGAAACTTAGGTCTCATATTTTACTTGTTGAATCTATAGTTAAATAAATAATTTAACCTCTCCAATTATGGACATTTCAAATTCCTTTCTCATTTCTTCAGCAAAAGATTTGCATAATGTTTCATTGCCTCCAAAAATAATATCATCAACAAATATCTCAACAATCAAAATCTTGTTAGTACTGTCACATTTCAGATAAACATTACTACTATCACTAGTTCTTTGAAATCCAATCTTGATTAGATATGCATGTAATCTTTCATACCAATCTCAGGGTGCTTATTTTTTATGACATGTAATTGATTGAATGTTTGACAATGTTAACTTGAAGATAATGCAAGGCATTAAATCAGTTAATGTATTGTAGTGTCATTGATGTCAACTTGATATCATCTATATGGTCATGTACGTAATGCCAAAGAATTCAGAGAATCAAAGGAACAAAGGTTATTCTTTTAACAATGCATAAAAGTCAAGTATTCACTAAGTGACAAACAACATCAACGGAGTGCACACTGACATATAGAGAAAAGAAGAATAGTCACAGTGATACTTGTTGATCAGAAGCATAGTGTTGCTCGACGAAGAAAAACCATAGTGATGCCCGACAAGCAAAGTTAGAAGGTTTCCCGATGAGCTAATTCCAATGATGCCCTATGGACAGAGACCACAAAGCTAACTAGAGTCTCACTAAAGGAAATGTCATTTGTCACCAATGACTAACTGCAGTGGTGACTGACAGAATAGAGAGTTCAAAAAATGACAAAATATCTAGTTGGAAGAGCTAAAAATAGACTTAACTAGTTGTCTACTTTGTTTTATTCAACCAGAGATAAGTGATTGATTTAAAGATGATTTGTACAGTTGGCAAGAAGATATCTACGAGACAAATTAGGAGTTATGCTTTAAATCTAATTGGCTGGATTGTTTTTCATGCCAAGAATCAAGAATCAAGAATCAAGAAACAATGAATATTATGTCTATATAAGAGACAAACTTAATTCATTTATGAATGGGATTAAGGGGAGTTAATATAAAGAGGATTCTAAAGAGAAACTGATGAAGAAAAACTTCATGCAGTGCTGATCAAACAAGCTGAAGGAAGAGCTAAGGAATTCTGCAAACACCAATGAACAGTGAGCACAACATCACAGAGTAGAAAGTATGGAGCACAAGGATTGAATTGATACATTGGTCAGAGAGGTAATGTACTTAAATAGATCTAAAAATCTACAATTCAAAGTTGCAATATGAAGAGGTCATAGTGTTTCAGTTTAACCATTGAAGCATCAAGTCTCTTAACCGAGCAGGACTTAATAGTCTTCTATTTATTGAGGTACATCTCAAGGAGTGCCAAAAAGGTTGATTCATGAAAGTAGCATTGGATTTTCCCGATACCTATTGACAGTCTAAGAAGGAGGCTGATTCAAGGATGGTAGCAATAGATGCCCGATATTAAGTGACAACCTCTATGTATAAAATCCTCTAACAAGGTCGTACTTAATAGTGTGTTTGTAACCTTTAACATGGTTGGCTCCTAACAGGGCTCATTTCAGAAGAGTAAAAATTTGGGGTACCGGTCCCAGTGGTTTTTCCCTTAACAGGGTTTCTATGTTAAAATTCATGTGTTATGTGTGTATGATTCATTTCTTTACTATTTTGTATCTTACATAGCTAACTCTAGATTGATCGGTATACTCTGCTTATTTACTGAGTTTCGGTAAATAGTAATATTTATCGATAATCAAGAAATAATAAGGATTGACAGAGAAAACCGACAGATAGTTAATCATTAGTAGTATTTCATGGCATGCATCTTGTAGGGACATAATAATCTAAGATTTATTGATTGGTGGTTAATTTTGAAGGATAAATTTTGAAGCCACTGATTTACCCCCCCTCTTAGTTATTACTAACAATTGGTATTAGAGCTTGTGTGCTTAGAAATGAAGGTTTCAAGACCTAAGTCAAGATCACAAGATGAATAGACGAGATGTGCCCAAGTTGAACAAAGAAAACTTTGCTTCATGTCAAAGAAGGATAAGACTCCACTTATCAGGTATTGGTAATGATGTTACTCAATTCCTAGATACTAAATATGTGTTGTCCACAAGAGTATTGATAGTAGATCAATTGAGAGAGAAGCACGAGCACAACTACATGGTCATAGAGCTTTCTTCCTCACTCTCTGATGCTGAATTTGAAGATGTCAAAGATTGCAAAACTGCAAAGAAGATGTGGGACAAATTGAAGCTTGTACATGGAGGTGATACAAATGTTCTGAGAGCCAAGGAAGAAAGTCTTAGAGGAAAGTTTGATGATCTCAGAATGAAAGAAGGATAAAACATCACATAGTACAACACAAGAATCAAAGAAGTAGCCAATTCTATACAAGGATTTGGAGGTACACTTGAAGAGGAGATAGTGGTAAGTAAAATCTTAAGAACCTTACTGCCTATATATGCTATTAGAGTTTCTGCAAGTCAAGAAATGAGAGCAGTAGCAAACAATATAGTTACTCTTGATAGTTTAATTGGTAGACTGATTTCATTTGAGATGAATAACTTTGATAATATTGTCTTACCAAACTTAGAGTCTGCATTTAAATCTTCTATGAGAATAAGCAAATCAAGTCATAAACACACATCTAGAAGAGATAGTGAAAGTGAAAGTGAAGAAGAAGATCTAGATGAAATAGAAGCA
>MU223146.1:2638087-2657565 GCA_018584345.1 Thuja plicata
GTAGCGCCACCCACGGCTGCCCAGCCCCTTTTAAACCGCCGTGGCCGAATAGTAAGACATGGAAAAAAAAGGGGGGGGCACAGTTGGGATTTAAACCCGCCGCCCCACCAAAAAAACAACATTGCATTCAATTTTTTTTTATAAAATTAGTATGATTTGTAGATTATTTCGGCCGCAATCCGCATGCAATATAAATATATTATAATATATATATATGTTTGAGTATATATATATACTACAATGTATATATATGTATATATACTCAAATGTATACATATACATTTAAAAGAGCTTCATATCCATGGCTGCCACACCTGCACACACACACAAAAAAAAAAAATACAATAACAAAAAAAGAAGGGCATTTGAGCTAGGGTTTGGGGAGAAAGGAGTTTGAAAGAGAGAAACAAAATAAGGAAACTTTTTGTCAACTACATATTCCACCCTAACCGTAATTTTGAAATTAGGGTTAGGGAATTCGAAATGAGATAAAGAAATTAGGGGAGGGAAAAACCTTTTCACCCCTTTAAGAATTTATATTTCTTTTTGTCTCACCTTTTTGAGAAGATTACTTTCCCTATTTTAGATTATTAATAGGGTATTCAGTTAAGACTTTTTATGTATAGGCATGGTATTTTAATATGAAGAATAGAACTTAGTAAGAGTATCATTTATTTGGGGGTAATAATAGGAATTAAAATATATTCTCTATAACTTTAACATTTACTACTCATTTTATATTCGCAAAATGAATGTTACGACCTATTTTTTTTAAAAGAAAATTGTAATAGACATTTAAGTTAGCGAGGGGCAAGATTCGAATATTTCATCCGATCTGTTATTAATTAATATGTTTGAAATTAATATTATATTTTAAATAAGATATAATTGGTTCAATATATTATAGGGTGAACCAAATTAAAGTTTTTAAATAAATCTTGGGGACTCATAATGTTATTTTTATGTGGTCAATATATGTGGCCAGTATACTGACTATTATAAAAATAATAATATGGCAATGCCCTACCCGAGAGAGTTAATTAAGCATAGAGTTCTTCATCTAATAACTTACCATACTTTTTGAATGACCCTGGTGACGGAGAATAGGGAGTTTCTCTCTCTTTCTCCACATCATCAAACTCTATTAACAAATTTTAGGGAATGACATGCGTACTCCATATAACCTCACCTTGTAAAATCCTCGATCATTATCCTAAAATTATTCCTAGTCAAATTTATGATTAACATCACCTTGTGCAACTAATCCGTTAGTAGACGTTTAGGGTTAAGGGAGGTTGACACTTGTCATGATACCCCTTACACCCTCTTGACATTACTAATTCTATTAAATTCACCTTTCAAAAAAAAAAAATTGTTGCATTTTTGGGCGCAAATTTTTGGGCATGACACAAACTATATAGTATGTTGTGCAGTTTTCATACCATGTCCTTGCTAGTATTCTCAGCAAATCCTTCATGTTGTTATATATAAAATTCTTCTTCAAGAATACCATTAAGAAATGTAGACTTGACATCCATTTGATATACTTTGAATTCTTTGTAGGTTGTATATGCTAGTATAATTCTAACTCCTAATCTAGCAATAGGTGCAAAAGTTTCACCATAGTCAATTCTTTCTTCTTGTGCATATCCCTTGCAAACTATTCTTGCTTTGTTTCTCACTACATCTCCATGCTCATTCAATTTATTTCTAAAAATTCATTTAGTACCAATAAAATTTATATATTTAGGTCTCGGTACTAAATTCTATGTGTTATTCTTTACAATTTGATCGAACTCTTCTTTCATCGCTTTAAGCTAGTCATCATTTTCCAATGCATCTTTAACTCTTCTTGGTTCTAATTCAAAAGTTAAGCATGTATTTTCTCTTACCTTGCTTCTTGTCATGATTCTTGCATCTTTGTCTCCAATTATCTTACTCGGTGAGTGGTGTCTCCTTACATATTTGGCTGGAGCATGCTCGGTAGTCCGTGGAACTTCATTTCCATCATTTAGTGGTAGTACTCTCTGTTAAGCTTCCTCCTTGGTTTGTGCATTCGGCAAGGTATCAATAACATCTGGTAGGACATATAAAAATATTTGATAATCTTCGGGTTCCTTCTTGTTGTCCTCTTCGTTTCTCTCTGCAAATTCATAAATTCTCACATTTGCACTTTCCACAATTTTGTTAGTAGATTTGTTCAGACATTTGTAAGCTTTTCTCCTTGTAGAATATTCTAAAAATACCTCATCTTATTTAGAATCAAACTTACCATCTCTAGCATCTTTTTGAATATAGAATCTACTACTAAATACTTTGAAATAATTCACATTAGGTTTGTGAATACTAAATATCATAAGGTGTCTTGTGTGTAAGCAGAAGTGTTGACTGCTTCTCTCTAGTAAGTTTGAGAATTTCCCTTCTCAATCATTAATGTTCTCGCACAATCCACAATGGATCTATTTCTTCTTTCAGCTATATTGTTCTTCTGTGGTGTTCTTGGTGCAGAAAATTATCTCTTTATTCCATGTTCATTATAGAAGAGTGTAAACTCATCAGAAGTAAACTCTCCTCCTCTGTCAGATCTTAGACACTTCAGTTTTCATCCAGTCTCTTTTTTAACTCTTTCCTTGTACCACTTAAACATCTGGAAAGATTCAGATTTCTCTTTCAAAAACATGACAGACATCATTCTAGAATAATCATCAACAAATAGAATGAAATATCTATCACCATAGTAGCTTTGTGTTCTCATTGGTACACATAGGTCAGTGTGCACTAAGTCCATAATTCCTTGTATAACATAAGAATTACTTGTAAAACTTGACTTAGTCATTTTTCCAAATTGACATTCCTTGCACATGACATTCTTAGGTTTTTCTAATCTCGGTAGACCTCTTAGTATATTCTTTTTTATTACTTTAATTAGGTTTTCAAAATTTACATGACATAATAGCATACTAACAACTCTTAATAGATGTATGAAGGTAAAATAGGTTACCTTTAGATTGTTCTCCAGTGGAAATCAAACTTCCTTTCTGATCAAATACTTTTACCTTCCCATTCTGAAATTCAAGTTGGTGATCTGAATTGTTTAGTTGTGCCATACTCAACAAATTATACTTTAATCCTTCAACCCAATAAACACCATCACATCTTGTATTATTTAACAAAATTATTGAACTTTTACCTTTCACAGAATATGGAGAATCATTACCGAATCTAACATATCCTCCATTATGTTCTTCCATAGTAATGAACTTAAGTGTATCACCATTCATGTGGTGTGAACACCCATTTTTTATAATCTAGGTATCATTTTACTTACATGTGATATTAGGGATTTTTCATCTTTTTTTTCTTCATCATAATTGTGCTTGATGGAAACATATACAACCTCTTCTTCAACATCATTATCTATGTCATCATCAGTTAGTCCTTCATTAGCAATATGATATGACTTCTTACCTTTATTTTTGTAGACTCATAATCTTCTGAATATATTTTCCCTTTTATTCTCATATTGGTTATCTTTCTTCTCATCACTATCATTGTTAGGGAATCTAGAAGCAACAAGTTCAATCTTATTACATTTGAAACATTTCAAGGGAATCTTACCTTGGTATTTTTCTTTACCTCTCTGTAGTCTTCTAGCTAGTAGAGCTTCAAATTCTCTTTCATTTGCTTCATCTTCAACATACAGTTCTTCTAACTCACTCTTGCAGCTATAGAATCTTTCACTGGAACTACTTGCATAACCATCACTAGGTATAGACTCCCTAGAACTTCCAATCTTCAAAGATGATTTAAATGCAGACTCAATCCTAGCAGTAGTAGGTAAAATATTATCAAAATCATTAAGCTCAAAAGCAATCAGCTTACTAGTAGTAGAATCCAGTGAAACTGTCATATGAGGAATAGATCTTAATTCTTGTATTGTAGACACTCAGATGACATACATAGGTAAAAATGTTCTTAACAATTTTTTCGTCACATCTTCTTTAGTAATTTTACCTCCATCACCTCTAATAGCATTCACAGTTTTCTTTAGTCTAGTGATGTATACTGTAACATTTTCACCTTCTTTCATTCTCATAGAATCAAATTTCCCTCTTAAGATTTTAGAGTTTGCCTTCATAACATGTCGATCTCCACTGTGTATCAATTTAATCCTACCCCACGTCTAATTTTTTGTATCACATCCTATAATGTTATTTAACTGCAGGTCGGTGAGAGTAGATGATATCTCAATCATTTCTAGTGTGTGGTCTTGTTTCTCTCTTATCTTCTCAACTGTCAAGGGACCAATTATCAGTGGTGTACACTCATTATGAACATAATATACTACATAATCTCTAATACCAGATGGGTGTAACCTCATTCAGTTTTTCCATTAGAGAAGTTATCCTTATTCAACTTAGGTGCCACCCTCTTATACATATTTGGATCTTTAACTCAAGTCCTTTTAAACTTATCTATTTGAGTACTTAGCTCTGATACCAATTGTTGTATTACTGAGAGGGGGTGAATAAGAAAACTATGATACTTAATACTTAAAAACTTAAATCTGATTCAACTCGGTAGGATATAGAACAACAACAATCGAATCACCAAATATCTTCAATAACTTAAGAAGTAACTTGCATAAATAGTAAATAACATGCACATGAATCATTCAACACATTTAACAATAGATTTAATAAGGAAACCCAATTTGGGAAAAACCTCTGTGGGAATTGTCACCCACAAATGAAAATACTCTTCTGAAGTATGCTCGATTGAAAGCTTATCCTGTTAAAGATTACAATACACATTTTTTAAATGTGACCTTGTTAGAGGATTAACCTTAGGCCCATTAAAATCTTTGTCCTATTAGGAGTGGCTTGGTTAGAGGGCTTTGAACACTCTTTTAGAATGTCACCTTTCTCAAGGATTTTACAATAAGACTGTTAAGTCCACTCGATTACAAGATTTTGTTGTTACAAATGCAAATAAGAACTAGTATGTAAATGATCTGTAAAAATACAACTACCTCTTGCTTGATCATGTCCATTTATGCACTCTTAGACTACTGGCATCAATACTTCATCAATCTCTTTACTTAGACTTAGATTTATCACTTCTTTTCTCTTCACTGCATCACTCGGTAGGACTTCAACTCTTCAACTTGCTAGCCATTTGTTCTTTGAATTCATGCTAAAAATAGACTCTATTTTTGCCTCTTAATCTGCTTGATTAGGTTTTCCTTCAATCATGCTCAGCCATTAGATTAACCTTTCTAAACTAATTCTATGAGCTTGAAACTCGGTTAGCCGCTTTGACATCACCTTGAAACTTGCACTTTTCTTAGAAATAAAACTTTTACTTTTACCGCTTAATCTATACCATAGATTTCTTCCTTGAATTTTTCCCGTGCATAGATCTTGTAACCAAATTCATTTTCTCTCTTGGAATCCTCTATATCATTGTAGCATTGCATTAAATGATTTATTATCCTTGTTTCTCACACCTTTTATGTTCGGTAACTAACTCTCAGTTTGGTGACTAACATGCACTTCTTGGTGCTTTAATGTTTTGTTGTCCTGACCGACTTTCATAACGCTTTACCGACAGACTCTCTGTGCTTGATAACTTAACTCTTTACTCTTACCGACTTGCTCAATCTGCTTTATCAACTTGATAAATTAGAAACCAATTATCCCAGGATGATCTTATCATTGTTTGATCTTTATCTATTTCCTAATTAAATCAACTCCAAAAGATATGGAAATTCAATATGAACCATAAATCAATTTCTTGACATCAATGAAAAAATAAAAAACTGATCTAATTATTTCTACAATCATGTATACCTCTGATCTTGGTCTTCATCATCATCTCCATCAGTTTAGTAACAACACTTCAATCTTTATTGAAGAAGTATTCACCTTTTAAATCATTTCATATCAACTCCCTTATTTTCTTTATTTCTACAACTTTCAATAAAATACTTTATTCCGTACACACTATATTTTACCAAGTGTTCTCAATTTTTGCCTTTCCATAAATAATATTTCATGATTGAATATATCATACTGCAAAAAATCTTCATAAAATATTCATTGAAAATTATCCCTCCCTGGGTAAACATTTATTCTACCATCATCGGGTTTTTACCCACATTATTGAACTTTCACGATGAATTTTCACTTTATCTCCAAGATTTCATTCTCAAGAAAAAATCTCTCTGTAATTTTTTTTTACCCAATTGTATAAAATTTTTCATTAATACTATTTAACTTCTCTTTAAAGCTTCTCATTCTTCTTTATCTTTAATCCCTCAAGCATTTAAAACCCTTTTAAATATTTCTTTCAAGGCACTGTCTACAATAGTTTTATTTCATTCTTTGAGACACTTCTCTTTGATGCATTTTAATTAGATGCATTTCCTATGATTCTCTATTTTAACGCAATGCCAATTTTGTGATCTTCGTTGTCCATTATAACTCTAGTATTATCAAAACAATTAACCATTCTCAAAGTTGATATATTTAAATAACAAAAATGGCACCAAGAATTATCACAGCTATGAGATGTTGCACTAACACAATTCCCTAAATCTGCTCAATGTTGCTAAAATATGACCAAGGAGAGGTTGGTTAATGCACAATATGAATGTGCATGCACTCACTGAAGTATACACATTCTTGAATTGGATCAACACTGGAAGACATTCAAACCCTTTCTCATTTCTTATTTCTGATAAAAAAATATGCATATATCTCCATGAGATCATGTTTCTTTGAAGTATCCAATAAATAAAACATGTGCATTGCAATGTTTTTTGCATATAAATCAAACCAAGCATTTGCATCCTTGATGGATATTTATACCATGTTCATGTTGGAATTAATGAACACTAAGAGGGGAGGTGAATCAGTGTTCTACACTTTTGAACTTTATTAACTTAATTTTTTATTCACTTGACACATATAATAAAAAGTAAAATGCTAAAGCATAATGCAAACATCCACAACACCATAACATCATTTTTATCATGGAAACCCAATCAATGGAAAAACCATGGTGGGGATGAACCCAAAAATGAAAAATAATCTATAGAAGTATTATACCTTATTAGGAGTTTACAAAATGGAATGCACATGCATTTAGGGACACTGCCTAGAGCTCATTGCTTAAAAAAAATAGGCTCACTGCCTATAAGATAATTACAATGTCACAAAGAATTTGAACTAAGAAACAACATCTACAAATTCCAAAATACAGTTTTGGTTAAGTACAAATTACCAACTTCATACACTTCATTGATCTTCTTTGTTTCAGACCTCAAATCATTATCTTGTGCACGTGAAACTACACTTAATCGCTACAATCACATTCCACATATATTCATACATGTCAAAATTAAAAAAACATATCGATCTTATATATATGCAACAAAATATTATATTGTTTACATGTCAGCTTCAAGAACACTTAATAAAATAATGAAATGTGTACAATCAGTCAACTAGATCTGAATGTAAACATCAATGTGAACTAAACTAGTCAATCACACATTATCCCACATGTTGGCTTATCATCCTCGATCACAAAAAAAATACCAAAATTGATTCAACATATTTTCATAAGGATCTATTACACCTACTGGTAATCCAAAAGCTAAGATACAAAACCTTCTATCTTGCACACCCAATAAGATCAGACCAACAAACTTTGGAATAGAGTATAATATACATCCAAGTATTCCCTTACATTCATGCCAAAAAATATTGAATTGAGAGTAAATACCAGAAAAAATACAAAATATTGTTGAATTCTTTGTTCTTCACCAGACTTAGCTAAATCTCCAAAAAGACTTTCAATTGGATAGAATCTTATCATGCGGATGGGTGCATAAAGATGAGTTTTCATCAATAACAAAATCTAAATACTTGTGTAGTGGCTCTTGCCAAAAATTTCCCTCGTTGGCATTGACGCAAACACTTAGTGAAAAATGACTAAGTGTCAAAATTAGTACCAAGCATGAACTCTTCAAAATTTAAAATAATTATGCTCCCCTTGAGATGGATATGACTTTTACATGCATGTTTCACTGCCCTTCACTCCCCGTTTAACATCAATGGAAAAGGAAGGGATCCACATACCAAAATTCATATATATATGTCACATATGTACATATAGGCTTCTACTAACTCACATGAACTTAAATATATATGCAAAATTATTCTTCAATAATCTCAAATCATAGTCCCAACCTTGTTTGTGAATTTCCAAAATTTAAATGTGCTCGCAGAAGAGGTAGGCTTGGATTTCTATAGTTTGAAGATCAGATGGGTCACTTGTAACCATGGCTACCTTAGCTTCCTTCATAGAATTGAACATAGTTCCTAACTTAGGATCAATTTGAATCTAAATTTGACCAATCTACCCACAATCTTATCCTTTTCATGCACTAAAATTTTATTCTTGTTAAGCAAAGCTATGACTTGACCTTCTTGAAAAGAAGTAGGAATGCTTAAAGGATCAAAGGATTGTGACAAATCTGATAACTACTTTTCATTCTCCTTGATCTTTTTTTTATTTTATCAACAAATTTTGGAAATAATACACAACATATGTATACATTGCCTCCTTCAGATAGAGCAATATGAATATTCTTGACACTATTTCCCAGTAATGTCCTATCATTCTTTATCATTTCCTTTAACTCTCCAAATCTATTAACATCAAATTCTTTCTTGACTTCTATCTAAGAAGAATTCTCTAATGATTCAAAATGTTTACTTACATAGTTATTGAGACTCTTCAACTGGCCAGATGGAGTATCAGATTGATCTTTGACATGTGTGGGCATGATCTTCTCTAAAACACATGAATCAAGACAAAAATTCATTATCTTCAACACAAGATCTCAAAATCTCTTCCCTTCCTTTGAATTGAGAAAATGAAGCAAGTTTCTATTTCTGGATTAGAGATAATGTGGCTAAATTGATAGGCCCTTGAGTGATTTCTAGATCATCCAACTCTAGACTTTCCTTTTCTAGAAAAACCTTTACTGCCTACAATGTCTCTTGCCTCAATCTTTACCTCTGGATGTTTCACCTTAGTCATCATCTCTGCCATCTCTTCACCTTTCACCTCTCCTACAAATTCTCCCTTTAGAGAAATATACACATTAGCCTCATAAACATTAACCTCAGCTAGTATGTTGGCTTCAACTGGCTCATTGTCAAGAATATATGTGCCATTAACTAGAGCTTCTTCTTTGACAACATCAAATTGATATTATTCTAACATTTTCTTCAAAATACTCTCTATTTCCCTCACAAATTCATCTGACCAATCATAAGCCTATTTATCCTTTATTTTATTCTAAAATGGTCTTTATCCTTCTTGAATATCATTTTTATTTCCTCTACAACTATAACCGGACATAAACTTATCAAAACTTGTTCTTTCAGCCTGTCTTCTTCATCTTTTGCATTGAATCTTCTCATTTCCAATAGATCAAATAGATTTCTAGTAATCTTAGACATGACTTATACAAGAGACCTCTTGAATGTGTTCAATTATTTAATAGTGGCTTCCTCTAATACTCTTTTCCCATCTTTATCAAAATTATCATAAAATTACAAAAGTGGTTTCAAATTACCATGTATTGTTATAGCTTCTTCAAATTCACTAACTAACATATTAGTTTTCATCTTTTTTCTTACCTTCTCATCTTCATATGGATTTTCCTTGGAGACATTTAATTCCTTGGTTCCATTAGACTTTATCTCTTTCACTGTATCATCTGATTCAGTGGCTTCATCATCATCCTTAGCAACAATATATTTCCTCCTTGTTCTCTTATCTTTCATTCTCTTTGCTTCCTTCCCAAATGGTTCTTCTTGTTGTTTCTTCTTGCTACTGATTGGCATAGGAGGACTTGTGGAGGTTGAAAAACTTCTATTCTATCTTGGTCTAGATGAAGAAACACTTGGAATAGTATGTATTTCAATTGGCTTCTTCTATTCTTTTTATCCTAGCTACCCTCATTACCTGAACTGGAATGTCCATACTTTCTACCAAGTTATCAACTTCTTTTATGAATTTTATTAATATGTGAGGCTTTTTTAGTTCAGTATGCAACTTCAAATATTTTTCTTTATATGTACCAAATATCTCCTCTGTATTATCTATAGGTTTACTCAACAGATGTTGAGCATATACATCAAGAATTGTCTCATCAACCTCATACCCCATAGGCATGATCCATGATGTCCTTGGATCCACTACTTCCATTAGGAATTGATCAATTTCAACCAAGAAGAAAATTGTGTCCTTGTATCTTTCCACAATAGATTTAGGGATCATTTCCCTAGATTGAAACTTACTTTGAAAGTATTTGAAGAAACCCCAAAGACTTCTCTTCGGAGATTTGTTGTCAACCATGTAGATAAAATCTCTAATCTACGTAGCTACTGGTCTATGTTTTTCCCATTTCACATTTCCAACACCTGGAACCTCATTCATGAAATAGAATAACAAAATCATGACTAGGTTACCATACTTGAATGGTGATGACATGTAACTGATTGAATGGTTGAAGATGTTAAGTTGATGATCATGCAAGGAATTAAATTAGTTAATGTATTATATTATCATTCATGTCAACTTGATATAATATGTATGGTCATGGAAATACTGCCAAAGACTTCAAAGAATTGATGAATCAAGGCTATGCTATCAGTAATGCACATAAGTCAAGTACTCACTAAGTGACTATATACACCGACGGAGTGCACACTGACGGACAAAGTAAAAGAGAAAAGACATAGTGTTACCCGACAAGCTAATGCACAACATTACCGAAAAGAAAAGTCACAACATTTCCCTATGAGAAAAACATAGAGTAATTCGACAGACAAAATTTTAGTGTTTCCCAATGGATAAGTCAAGGATGGGGATCCTGATGATAACTGAAGTCAAACCAATGAAATAATCAATTATCACCGATGACTAACTCAAGTGTTGACCGACAGAACAGAGAGTTCAGAAAATGACAAAATGCTTAGCTGTCAAGAAGCTAAAGATAGAATTAACAAATGCTTATCATTGTTTTAATCATCCAGATAAAGCCAAAGATAATTAATTTATTTAAAGCTTATTTTTCCAGTTGGCAAGAAGATCTCTTTGAGATAAAACTGGAGTTTTCTTTAAATCTGATTGGCGAGAATTCTGGATCACGCCAAGAATCAAGAAAGAAAAGAAAAGATATATCATGTCTATATAGAGACAAAACCAATTCATTACGAGAGGGGTATGTGTGGGAGAGGTGAAAAAGAGAAGAGGAAAGATACTAAAGAAAATTTGAAGAAGAAGAAAGTCTTCATTTAGTCCTGATCAACAAGCTAAAGAAATAGCTAGATTCTGCAGACACCGACAAACAATGAGACAACATCATAGAGTAGAACAATGTGGATCAAAGGTATATAATTGATTATATTGATTAGAGAGGTACTGGACTTACAATAGATCTGAAAATCTGCAATTGAGTTGTATGTATGGACAGATCATAAGTGTTTCAGTTTAACCATTGAAGCATCAAGTATCTTAACTGAGCAGGACTTAAAAGTATTTTATAATTGAGATACATCCCAAGGAGTATCAAATTTTTTTTTTATGGAAGTAGCATTGGATATGCCTGATACCTATTGATGGGACAAGTGAGTGTTTGATCAAGGATGGTAGCATTAGATGCTAGATACTAGGTGACAAACTATCTTTTAAATCCTCTAACAAGGTCACACCTAACAGTGTGTTTGTAACCTTTAACATGGTTGGCTCTTAACAAGGCTAAATTTAGAAGAGTGAAAATTTGGGGTACCAGTCCCAGTGGTTTTTCCCCTTAACAAGGTTTCCACGTTAAAAAATCATGTGTTATGTGTTTATGTTTCATTACTTTACTGTTTTACATTTCACATATGCAATTCTGGATTTATCAGTATACTCTACATATTTACTGTGTTTCATTAAATAGTTGACTACTTATCAATAATCATACAAAAGAGAGATTTTGAAAGCAATCTAACAAGTAGAAAATTGATAAAAGTATTTCAAGGCATTCATCTTGTAGGATAGAAGATAACTTGAGACATAATTTTTGGTTATAAGTTTTAAGGGTTGATTTAAGGATTAATTTTTGAGGCCACTGATTCACCCCCCTCTCATTTATTACTAACAATTTGTATCAAAGCTTGTGTGCTTAGAAGGAAGGTTTCAAGACCTAAGCTAAATATCACAAGATGAACAGACGAGATGTGCCCAAGTTGAACAAAGATAATTTTTCTTCATGGCATAGTAGAATAAGACTCCACTTATTAGGTATTGGAAATGATGTTACTCAATACTTAGATACTAAATATGTGTTTCCCACAGGAGCACCAACAATTGAAAAAATGAGAGAAAAGCATGAACACAACTGCATGATGATAGAGCTTGCTTCCTCACTCTCTAATGTTAAATTTGAAGATGTTAAAACATGCAAGACTGCAAAGAAGATGTGGGACAAATTGATGCTTGTACATGGTGGTGAGAAAAATGTTTTGAGAGCCAAGGAAGAAAGCCTTAGAGGAAAGTTTGATAATCTCAAAATGAAAGAAAGTGAAAACATCACACAGTATAACACAAGAATCAAAGAGGTAGTCAATGCTATCTGAGGGGTTGGAGGTGTACTAGAAGAAGATACAGTGGTAAGTAAAATTCCAAGAACCTTACTACATACTTATGCTATTAGAGTATTTGCCATTCAAGAAATGAGAGCAGTAGCAAATAGAAATGTTACTCTAGAAAATTTGTTTGGAAGACTAATTTCATTTGAGATGAACAATTTTGATTTCATTTGAGATGAACAATTTTGATAATAGTGTATTACCAAACATAGATTCCGCATTCAAATCTTCTTTGAGAATAAGTAAATCAAGTCATAAACACACTATGAGAAAAGATAGTGATAATGAAAGTGAAGAAGAAGATCTTGATGAAATTAAAGAACTTATGGAAAGAAGAATGTAGAGAGGCAAAGGTAAATATAAAGGTAAATTACCACTTGTTTGTTTTAATTGTAAAGAGATTGGACACTTTGCTGCAAGATGTCCTAACAAAAGAAAAGTTGACAGAAGTAATGATAGGTCATTTGAAAAGAAGTCTGACAGAGGTGATTATAGAAGCTACCAACAATCAGAAACAAGAGATACCCAAGACTACAAGGACAAAGAAAAGAAGGCTAGTTACCGAGCTAAATACAAAGATGAAGATACTGACACTGAATTTGATGAAGACATCTAGATGGTGTTTGTGGTAGTGAAAGATGATTCAGATGATGATGAAGAAAGGTATGTAGAAACAACACTCATATCTAAAGTTAGTAAAAATGATTTCTAGATCATAGATAGTGGCTACACTCACCACATGACCGATAAAAAATAAAAGTTTGAGAAAAAAAAAGTTTGAGACTTTTGAATACTATATGGTGGTTTAATAAGAATGGGTAATGACACACCTTGTCCAATTGAAGGTAGAGGAACCATAATGTTGAATAACTAGATAAAATGTGAAAATGCTTATTGGGTAAATGGATTGAATTATAATCTATTGAGTGTTTCTCAGTTGAATAATTCAGGTCATAGAGTATCATTTGAAAATAAGAAGGCAAAGATCTTCAATAAGTCAGGAAATCTGATTGGTATCGGTGAACAGAAAAAAGGTAACTTATTCTATCTAAATGATACTAACACCACTTCCCATGGAATGGTAGTGCATGCCAAACCTCCTTGGCTCTTCATCCTTTGTATGCTCCATGCAAACATCCTCAAGCCCACATAGCTCTACTCCTATCCAACCCTGTTGAACCCCTTTTAACTCCCCACTGGCCACCTTATGTGCTTGTCTATGGCATCCCCCATAAGACCCATGATACTAACATTAGCCTTGGTGATCTCAACTCCCCAAGTTCTCTTGATCACCGCTACACCACTTTGAATGCCTTGGAACTGCCTTAGCTCCACCTTGCTCAACTATGCATACCCCCACGGACTATACACTACACTGCCTTTGTGCATCAGGACTCCCTAAGTCTCCCTTGCTGAACACTACATCCCACCTAAATGACTTGGACCACTAAGTCCTCCTGCTCGCTACACATACTACCAAAGCATACTTGGTACTACATAAGCACCTCCAAACACCTTGAGTTCTCCTGTCCTTCCTTGCATGCTATCGAATCATGCCCAGTACTACCGAAGCACTGGTGTCCCATGTTGGTCTCCCCCAATCAGCCTTAGACCTTGAAACACCAAACCATTCTGCATGAGACAACTAACCACCATAGCTAGCTTTGAATCCAAACACTGAGCACTGACTGCCTTGACCTTCGGTCTCTATCTGCATGGCCCTATTGGTGAACCCTATTACTCATGCATCCATTGCATTCAAACCAACTCATGCATCCTTGCAATCTTAGCTCCTTGGATTCCCCCATGTAATTCATACCTACTTGTGCTCCACGCCCTTGTTCAATGATCCATCCCAATCCCTTGGTTGCTGTACTCACTTTCCAACTCAGCTGTACCACCATAGCACATTGCCTATGAACCATATCACCATTTTAGTAATGCAACACAACACCCTTATGAATCTACCTCATGGATCGGCTCACCTTGAGCACTCCTCTGGAATACCATATCCCATCTACCATCTGGGACCCCACTCGTAGGCCCTTGAGATACCGAATCTCAATGCAAATCCAACCTTCCATATAACCTGGATGCACCCCCAAATGCAACACCCCTTAGATCCACCATGTATGGATATCTGGCTCTGCAACACTCACCCGCATATCTTTCCCAACACAAACTCCAACTCTCCTACTTGGACAACCCTTTGTGTAGTTGCCTCCCACCGTGGGACTAGGTACTCCGCTTCCCTAGCTTTCAGGTCTTAGATAACTCCCTCGAAGTCATCCCCAACATTGGGTCAGTTACTCTGCTTCACCAAGATAGGAACCATGAGCTTGCATCCACCAATAAACCTCACCAGCCTTCGGTAAGGCGAGGCTACTCTAATTCACCTCTATCCATACGATACCTCAAGTCTTGCCAAAAGACATGAGGGAAGGACTACTCTTCTTCATCCTTCTTGAGGGAGGTTGGCCACCCTAGCTGCCCTTTATGCACTCCTGCACTTACCCTCCATGGTTACACCTTAGATCTGTGCCATGCAAGATCCTACACCACAACCGTGTGCCCAGCTTCCAAGCAACATAGCCCCAATAGTGCACCCCAAATCTGTCCTTGATGGCCTCCAAAACTGTGACCATGCATGCCTTGCACTCCACATAGCCCCATCTATTTGGTGAATCACCATCCCCTTACATACTCCCCCACTTTAAAATAGGCGATGTCCTTGATGCCGAAACACCAATGTAAGGCTCGCGCTTTGCTACCTTAGCACCTGTCAGCAAGATCTGCATATGCCTCTTTGATTGCTACAAATGAAGACATATGATTATGGCACAAATGACTATGTCATGTGAAATTTTACAACATGATAAAGATTAGAAAAAAGAGAAATGTCAGAAGCTTACCGACGATGACTAAGCTTGACAACATCATGTGTAGGAATTGTCAAAAAGGTAAGATGAAAAAATCTAGTTTCAAAAGAAAAACCCATACATATGATGTCATTCTAGAATTAGTCCATACTAATTTATGTGGACCTATGAGGAAAAAGAGTTATTATGGAGATAGATATTTTATTCTCTTTATTGATGAGTACTCTAGAATGATAACAGTCATGTTTCTAAAAGATAAATCATAAGCATTTAATATGTTTAAATGGTATAAGGCAATGGTTGAGAAACAAAGTGGTAAAGAATTAAAATGCTTAAGATCAGATAGAGGAGGGGAATTTATTTCAGATGAATTCACTAAATTTTGTAATGAGCATGGAAATAGAAGATAGGTCTCTGCACCAAGAACACCACAACAAAATGGAATTTCTGAAAGAAGGAACAGATCCATAGTTGATTGTGCAAGGAAACTGATGATAGAGAAAGGCATCACCCAAATCTTCTGGAGGGAAGCTCTCAGTACAATTGAAGAAAGACACCAAGAAGACACCTTATGAGCTTTGGTATGGATACACACCCAATGTAAGTTATTTCAAAATGTTTGGCAGTCAGTGTTATATCTTAAAAGATGATAGAAATGGAAAACTTGACTCTAAGAGTGATGAAGGAATCTTTCTAGGGTATTCCACCAAGAGCAAGGCTTATAAATGTATAAATAAGGCCTCTAACAGAATTGTTGAAAGTGCAAATGTAAAGATAGATGAATTTGCAGAGAATAATGAAAAGGAAAGCACTAAAGAACCAAAGGACTACAATAGGTTTTCTTACAATGAGGAACCTGACACTCTACCTGACCAAAAATGTAGAGCTTGATGACATGTAACTGATAAAATAGTTGACTATATTAAGTTGAAGATGATGCAAGATATTAAATCAATTAATAGTTTGTATTGTCATTGATGTCAACTTGATATCTTCTGTATTGTCATATACATAATACCAAAGACTTCAGAGAATCAATGGAATAAATGTTATTCTTTCAGCAATGCAAAAAATTCAAGTATTCACTAAGTGACAGACTACACCGATGGAGTGCACACCATTGGTAAAGACAGAGATAAAGTCACAATGATGCCCGATGAGCAGAAGACAGTGTTTCCCAATGAAGCAGAATCACATGATGCCCGACAAGCTAAAAATAGTGTTGCTTGACAAGAAAGATCCAATGTTGCCCGATGGATGGAGATCCTGAAGCTAACTGAAGTTACACCGACGGAACTGGCAGTTGTCACCGGTGATGAACTGTAGAATTGATCGACAAAATAGAGAGATCAGAAAATGACAAAATATCTAGCTAGTAGAGCTAAAGGATAGACTTAACTGGTTGTTTTATTTGTTTTATTTGACCATAGTTAAGTAAGTGATTTGTATAGTTGGCAATAAGATAACTACGAGATAAATCAGGAGTTAAAGCCATAAATCTATTTGGTTGGATTGTTTTTCACGCCAAGAATCAAGAATCAAGAATCAAGAACCTAGAATTAAGGAAAATCATGTCTATATAAGAGACAAGCACAATTCACCTCAAAATGATGCAAGAAAGCAATTAGATACACAGGGGAGTGAACTGATAGAAGATGGTGAAGAGAAACTAATGAAGGATTAACTTCATGTAGTCCTGATCAATCAAGCTAAGGGAGAGCTAAAGAATTCTGTAGACATCGACAGACAGAAAAGCATAGCATCACAGAGCAGAAAGAGTTAAGTATAAAGGAATTATATTTATACATTGATCAGAAATATATTGTATGTAAATAGATCTGAAAATATGCAATTCAGTTGCATTAGAAACAGGTCATTTTGTTTCAGTTTAACCATTGAAGCATTAAGTCTCTTAATAGAGCAGGACCTAACAGTATTTTGTAATTGAGGTATATCCTAATAGATTACCAGAAGTTTGACTCATGATAGTAGCACCGGTCTTACCTAAAGCCTATTGACAGTCTAAGAAGGAGGCTTATTCAAGGATGGTAGTAAGATTTGCATAAACCCTATTGACAGTCATGAGACTGATTCAAGGATGGTAGCGTAGATGCCAAATACTAAGTGACAACCTATGTATAAAAATCCTCTAACAAGGTCACACTTAACCATGTGTTTGTAACCTTTAACAGGGTTGGCTCCTAGCAGGGCTCACTTTAGAAGAGTGAAAATTTGGGGTACCGGTCCCAGTTGTTTTTTCCCTTAACAGGGTTTCCACGTTAAAATATTTGTGTTATGTGTGTATGGTTTATTACTTTAGTGTTTTACATTATACATATGAATTTATGGATTGACTGGTATACTCTACATATTTACTGAGTATCAGTAAATATAGTTTACTACTTATCAGTTATCAAGGAGAATAAGGATAGACAAGGTAAACTGACAGACAGTTATTTGTTTTCAAGTATTTCAAAGGCATACATCTTGTAGGGACTTAATAATTTGAGAAGTACTGATTGGTGGATTAAAATTGGATAAATTTTTAAGGCCACTGATTCACCCCCCCTCTCAATCATTACTAAAAATTGGTATCAGAGCTTGTGTTCTTAGAAGGAAGGTTTCAAGACCTAAGTAAAAGATCACAAGATGAACAGACGAGATGTGCCCAAGTTGAACAAGGACAACTTTGCTTCATGGCAAAGCATAATAAATCTTCACTTATTAGGTATTGGCAATGATATTACTCAATACTTAGATACTGAATATGTGTTGCCTACAAGACCATTGATAGTGGATCAATTAAGAGTAAAGCATGAACATAAATGCATGGTTATAGAACTTTCAACCTCACTCTCTGATGCTGAATTTGAGGATGTCAAAGATTGCAAAAATGATAATATAATGTGGGACAAATTGAAACTTGTACATGGAGGTGATGCAAATATTCTAAGAGCCAAGGTAGAAAGCCTTAGAGGAAAGTTTGATGATCTCAGAATGAAAGAAGGTGAAAACATCACACCGTACAACACAAGAATAAAGGAAGTAGTCAATGCTATACAAGGTGTTGGAGATACACTTGAAAAGGAGACAGTGGTAAGTAAAATCCTAAGAACCCTATTGCCTATATATGCTATTAGAGTCTCTGCTATTCAAGAAATGAGAGTAGTAGCAAATAATATAGTCACTCTTGATAGCCTCATTGGTAGACTGATTTCATTTGAGATGAATAAATTTGATAATAGTATCTTACCAAGCTTAGAGTCTGCATTCAATTCTTCTATGAGAATAAGAAAATCCAGTTAGAGACACTCATCTAGAAGAGATAGTGAAAGCGAAAGTGAAGAGGAAGATCTAGATGAAATTGAAGCACTCATGGCAAGAAGAATGCTAAGAGGCAAAGGTAAATACAAAGGCAAGTTACCACTTGTACGTTTTAATTGTAAATAGATTGGACACTTTGCTGCAAGATGTGCTAAAAGAAAAGATGATAACAGATCTTTTGACAAGAAATCTAACAAAGGTGATAACAAAGATTACAGAGGTTACCAACGATCAGAAAGAAGTGATACCCAAGATTACAAGGACAAAGGCAAGAAGGCTAGCTATCTAGCTACTTGCAAAGATGAAGATACTGACACCAAACCGGATGATGATGTTGAGATGGTGTTTGTAGCTATACAGGATGATTCAGATGAAGATGAAAGGTATGAAGAAACTACACTCATATCTAAGATTAGTAAAAGTGATATATGGATTATAGATAGTGGCTGCACTCACCATATGACCGGTGACAAAGAAAATTTTAACACTTTTGAATACTATAAAGGTGGTACAGTAAGAATGGAAAATGATTCTCCTTGTCAAATTGAAGGTAAAG
>MU223146.1:2670635-2692045 GCA_018584345.1 Thuja plicata
TCCCAAAGGATAACTAAGAGGGGGGGGGGGTGAATCAGTTATTAGTAACTTCAGTTCTTTTTACTTCTTTAACTTTAGAATAAAACAAAGTAAATGCTTAATCAGATAACACAATACTCAACACATAATTTGATTATGGGGAAACCAAATGGTAAAAACCCCGGTGGGAATTAGCACCCACAATAAACTATACTTGTTTATAGTAATCCCTATTAGAAGATATTTCAACCCTGTTAGGAGTTGTACAATACAATGCAATAAGTATAGTGACCTGTTAAGAGTCGGACCTTGTTAGGAGTCTTTTACAAGTAACCCTGTTAGGGGTGGTGGACTCACTGTCCAAAATCTCACTGCTTGATGGTTAAGGCTACAACCTTCTGAATAACATATATGCACTATATCTGATGATGAACTATAGAGTAGACATATTGTCTTGATCAGTTCCAGTGTATTGCAATGTTTCACTTCTTCTTCACCTAGACTCTTGATGAATGAACCAACTCTGATAATCTTCTCTGTACATCTTTCTTATCTTTTCGTATCATTCACACTTAGTGTGTCACCTTTGAATTGCTATAAGTATCTTCCTCATAGTATGAGATCATGGGACCTATAAGACAACTTTCATAACATCCTTGTCATCTCTACTAAGCATGCAAGAATAATTACAACTACGCAAGTATAAACCAAATAGACGCGACACTTCACTAAGTTGGCCTCACCAATTTAACTCTAACTTTGCACTCTTCTTGAAACATGTTTGGCGCCTTTGGATTAATATCATCAACTCATAACTAAAAATGAATATACACACACATATACCAAAGATAGGTGCAACTCAAGAAACATGTGATATACGTCGGCCCTAAACCGTTACACTTCCAGAACTGTAACTGCCAATAACAAAATTACATAACTTTACTGAAACATCATATCTGGGTATGCATGTATGAACATAACATAATAAACATATCAACAACATGTATCTATCCATGCAAGTCTTCATATCATTATTAAGATAAGTACATACAGAATTACTACTGTGTATTATATGTTGTCATCAATGACAAACATACAATCAATCAACTGCTCAGAATCAAATCTCCAACACATCTATCTAGTGAAGGGATTGAAGACAGACTGAAAGCTACAAGAATCAAATCAAAGCTATTTGAGCTTACCAAAAGCTAGAAATTTGTAATTATTTACATTAGGAAAGCTTGTTGAAACTATATATTTTATATTGTATTAGTAATAGTATAGTATGATAATGTAGTATGTTTCCATCAATGCCAAAGGGAGAGATTGATGACATGTAACTGATTGAATGTTTGAATATGTTAAGTAGATGATCATGAAAGGCATTAAATATGTTAATGTATTGTATTGTTATTGATGTCAACTTGATATAATCTGTATGGTCATGGAAATACTGCCAAAGACTTCAAAGAAGCGATGAATCAAGGCTATGTTATTCGTAATGCATATAAGTCAAGTATTCACTAAGTGACTGTATACACCGATGGAGTGTACGCTGATGGAAAGAATAAAAGAGAAAAGTCACAGTGTTACCCGATGAGCTAATGCACAACATTACTGATGAGAAAAGTCACAGCATTACTTGACAAGAAAAACAAAGAGTAACACAAATAACAAAATTTGAGTGTTTCTTGACAGAGAAGACAAGGACAGAGATCCCGATGACAACTGAAGTCACATCGATGGAACAATCAATTATCACCAAAGACTAACTAAAGTGTTGACTGACAGAAAAGAGAGTTTAGAAAATGAAAAAATGCTTAGTTATCAAGAAGCTAAAGATAGAATTAATAGATACTTATCATTGTTTTAATCATCCAGATAAAGCTAGAGATAAGTAATTGATTTAAAGTTAATTTGTCCAGTTGGCAAGAAGATCTCTTTGAGATAAAACCAGAGTTTTCTTTAAATTTGATTGGCAAGAATTGTGGATCACACCAAGAATCAAGAAAGAAAAGAAAAGAAAAATCATGTCTATATAGAGACAAACCCAATTCATTATGAGAGGGGTATGTGTGGGAGAGGTGAAAAAGAGAAGAGGAAAGATGCTAAAGAAAATTTGAAGAAGAAGAAAGTCTTTATTCAGTCCTGGTCAACAAGATAAAGAAAGAGCTAGATTCTACAGACACCAACGAATAGTGAGACAACATCACAGAGCAGAACAGTGTGGAGCAAAGGTATAGAAATGATTTTATTGATCAAAGAGGTAATGGACTTACAATAGATCTAAAAATATGCAATTGAGTTGTATGTATAAACAGATCATAAGTGTTTCAGTTTAACCATTGAAGCATCAAGTCTCTTAACCGAGCAGGACTTAAAAGTCTTTTACAATTGAGATACATCCCAAGGAGTATCAAAAAGTTTGTTCATGAAAGTAGCATTGGATATTCCTGATACCTATTGATAGGCCAAGTGAGTGTTTTTATCAAGGATGGTCGCATTAGATGCCAGATACTAGGTGACAAACTATCTTTTAAATCCTCTAACAAGGTCACACCTAATAATGTGTTTGTAACCTTTAACATGGTTGGCTCTTAACAGAGCTCACTTGAGAAGGTGAAAATTTGGGGTACCGGTCCCAGTCATTTTTTCCCTTAACAAGGTTTCCACATTAAAAATCCATGTGTTATGTGTTTATGTTTCATTACATTACTATTTTACATTTCACATATGCAATTCTGGATTTATCGGTATACTTTGCATATTTACCATGTTTCGGTAAATAGTTGACTGCTTATCGGTAATCATACAGAAGAGAGATTTACAAAGCAATCTGACAAGTAGAAAATTGATAAAATTATTTCAAGGCATTCATCTTGTAGGACAGAAGATAACTTGAGACATAATTTGTGGTTATAAGTTTTAAGGGTTGATTTAAGGATTAATTTTTGAGGCCACATATTCACTCCCCCCTCTTAGTTATTACTAATAAATGGATGTGTCTTGGGTAAAAGCACAATAATTTGTCACCCTTTTACAGAGGAAAAGGTTAGCAACACCAAAACTGTAAAACTTCAAGGGCATAAAAGTCACATTTCTGTTGAGAATTTGAAGATGATGTAAACTGAAGAAATGTGTGAAATAGGATGAATTATATGCCTATAATTTTTTTAAAAAAAATTGAACCAAAATTAATATGTTTTTTAAAAATTTTAGGTCTATTTTTCATTTCCTGAAAAATACTGTAAATCAAGGAGTTTACTTTCCGCCAAGTCATTATAAGTAAACATTGTTTTTTCCTCCAATTTCAGAATATGTTTTAGATGACATGTATAGCTAGTGCAAAAAAAAAGAAAGAAGTGTTTTCCATTTATAGTTTTCCCGTTAAAAGTTTTCAAAGTCAAACTTACCTGAAATCAAGAGTTTTTGTCTCCCGCCACTTTTCCCCTATCAAAACTATACAAAAAACCAAATAAATTACATATTATTATAGAGGACTCTCTTGTCTAGTGTTTTCTATGATTTTAAATTTTTTTTGAATTGATTTATCATTTTTTTAATATTTTTTGAGTCAACGATTGCTTGACTGTTAAAATACCTACTTTCAATATTTTTTAATTAAAATAGACTATGTCTAATTAAAATACTATAAAATCTATATGAGGATATTCTTGACTTTGATCTCTACAAAAGGGTATTTTTGTATTTTTTTAAAAATATATCTTTAAAAAGACTCGGAGTTATTGAAACGTCACTTTTTCTGAAATAATTTTATTTCTATGGTAATTGGACTCAAAGTGGTATAAAATATACATTTAATAGATGTTTCCAATTGGAAAACTTAAAGAACTTATCTAACTTAGCTAGAATGAATCTAGCTAGACTATATGTTTGACCAAAATTAATTTTTAGTTAGAAATACTAAAATTCAATTGTGTTGATAAGTTAGCCTAAAAGGTGACATATTATTATGCTTTTACCCTCTTGTCACTCTTTATATTTGCCAAATTGTCCATCAAGTGACTCCATAGAAACTCACACATATCATATTATATATTCTCCTTAACCGTTTGATAAGAAACATAGATGGTCATACCTAAGACTAAATTATCCTTGCTTGAATCGTAAACCTTATATCCAATCACCATCAAATAAAATTCACATCTCATTCATTGATAACATTAATAGTCATTTCCCTCTTATCAAATTTTGCACTGGTAGCATCTGTGACTATTTGATTCTTTACAAATTTCAAAGTAAGAAAGTCACCAGATGACCACAAAGAAGTTACCTCCCTAATTACTTCCTTAATGATATTGTAAGGCTTTTCCAACCACATGAATTCAATATAAATCTAACTTGAGACATACCAAAATCATTCATTTTCATCAAAATACAAAAATTTGATAACTTTTGTGAACCTCTTCTCCTCCTCTAGCACCTTGAATTCATCCTTTGGCTTAGAATCTACTAATATCTTGTCCATATAAATTTGTATGAACTGGGAATCTCCTAAATCTTCAAAATATATCTGTATATAAGCCCTAATGTCTTTGAAATGAAGAACACCATATGGAACTAATGAAAATGCACCAAGCAGACCATCTTCTACTAATGTGAATGGATACTTTTTGAGTTTAGGTCTAGATAATTCTGTGATATCAACAATCTTTGGTGTATCCATATCGAAAAATGCAAGATCACAAATATTTTAGAGAAATACCATTTCGTACAACTAGGGTCTATATGAGAATATTCTTCAAGCCTTTGATCTCATGGGAAAATAGCTTGTAGAGCTCTCCTTTCACTTAATTCTCAAATGAAAAGTAACAATGATGAGACAAAAATTCCTTTTAGCATTCACATATCTAATTTTTGCTGCAATAAATGCACTTTTTCCTAATTCACAAGATGTCCTATTTCACTGTTTGTTCCTCAAAAAAATTATTGTGGATCTTCAATACAGTCTTAATTCTTCTGAGAAAGTTCCCAAAACATCTCTAATAGCCTAACATGACTATATCAACCTGCCGCATTTAGGTTATCACTGATATCAGATGGTTTGTAATATCTTCTTGAAAACTCCCCCTAGGCCAAAGACCTAAATTTAATTCCCTGGGGGATTTTCCACACTAGATTTAGGTATGGATCCATTTACTACATTAGGCTCACTCTTCTTGATCCAAGTCTTTCTCATTTCCTTCCTGATCTCATTTGTAGTTACTTTCCCTTTTCCTTTATCATTATTTTTCATATTGTTGTCTGTTGGGCCCTTCTTGTTCACATTCTTCCTTCTACAATATTTTGCAATGTGAAAATATTTCTTGTAATTGTAGCATACCACATTTTTTTGTCCATATTTGTACTTTATTTTCTTTCCTCTTGTTCTATACTGATTAGAAATATATCCCAATCTATTTCATCCAAAGCATCTAACATTCCCTATATTGAAAGTATTGTTCACCACACTTCTACATTCACTTGGTTTATGACCATACTTATTGCATTTGAAACATTGACCCAAAATAGATATTCTATTTTAGTATTGAATAGCTTTATGACCAAATTTATTGAAAACAAAGCATTTACCACTGAAAGAATAATCATTAGTTTGTCTTACCAGAGAGCTTTTAGGTTTTTCCTTCTGAAATTCTGACTGATGATTGCATTGACCAGAACTAGAGATTTTTCTTTTCTCAATTCCAAGACCTTATGTGTTACCTTTTATACTCTAACTTTCAAGTGTCACATTAAGCTTATCTGAGCTAATCATGAATTTATCCTTGTACTCATTTGCAGTAGAAAGGTCATTCCTAAGAATTTCAATCTACTTTCCAAGATGCTCCTCATTGTGTTTTGATTCTTGCATGTCAAGTTGCAGTTTCCCAATTTCACAGTTAAGTCCACGACATTCATCATATTTTTCTTTCAAGGACTGATCAAGATTCTCTTCATTCATCTTCATTTCCTCAATTTCCTTAGTTATCTTCATCATCACATATTCATTCTCATGTTTCAGGACTTCTTTGTCTTTTGCAAGATTCTCACATTATTTTTTTTCTTCTTCAAGGCTTGATTCAGATTACCATCATTTGTTCTTTCCTTCGGCTTAAAATATTCACAAAGTTCTTTCCTCTAATCCATCTATTTTATCAACTACCCTTTCAATAAATGAATGAAATTTTTAACATCCTTAAGACTCTTTCTCAACTTAAGGACTTCATCTTTGGACTGATCAAGATCTTCAAGTGCAACAACGAGTTGTTGTTGAATACCATATGAACCTATCAGGATCTTCCTTAAGCTTCTAGGATTCCTATGAGGAACTAGGCTCTGATACCAATTATTGGAATTAAGGAGTAATAAGAGGGGGGTGAATCAGTTTTCTATACTTTTTCACTTTGTTAACCTAATTTTTTATCCACTTGACACATATAATGAAAAGTAAAATGCTAAAGCATAATGCAAACATCCACAACACCATAACACCGAGATTTTTTTCATGGAAGCCCAATCAAGGGAAATACCATGGTGGGGATGAACCCACAAATGAATCATACTTTGCATTATACCATGTTAGGAATTTACAAAATAGAATGCACATGCATTTAGACACATTGCCTAGAGCTTAGTGCTCAAAATAAAAGAGGTTCACTGCCTATAAGATAATTACAATGTCACACAAAATTTGAACTAAAAAATAACATCTAAAAATGTCAAAATATAGCTCTAGTTAAGTACAAAATACTGACTTCATACACTTCATTGATCTTCTCTAATTCGACCTCAAATCATGATTTTGCGCACATGAAATGACGCTTAATCTCTATAATCACCTTCCACATATATTCATCCATGCCAAAATGACCAAACATATTGATCTTATATATCCACATCAAAATATTATATCACTTATATGTTAGCTTCAAGAACACTTAATAAAATAATGAAATGTGTACAACCAATCAGCTAGATCTAAATGTAAACATCAATGAAAGCCAAAATAGTTGATCACACATTATCCAACATGTCGGCTAATCATCCTTGATCAAAAAAATAATAAATTGATATTCAGATCCGCATAAGGATCTATTACACCATCTTGTTGTCCTTTAATGGTAATCCAAAAACTAATATACAAAACCTTCTATCCTGCACACCCAATAAGATCAAACCACCAAAATTTGGAATAGAGTAGAATAGACATCCAAGAATATTCCCTTAGATTCACACCACAAAATATTTAACTGAGAGTATGTACCATACCAAATACAAAATACTACTAAATTCTTTGTTCTTCATCAGACTTAGCCAAATCTCCACAAAGACTTCCAGTTGGATAAAATACTATCATATGGATGGGTGCACAAAGATGAGTTGCCATCAATGACAACATCTAAGCATATGTGTTGTGTCTCTTGCCAACAGTTTTCTGCTCCCATTTTTACATGGGTAGGGAGGTGATGGAAAAAGATTTGAAATTTTGTTTTACATCAACCATCCATATTCATTAAAAACCTTCAAAATTCATTCTTTTTCAAATTCATTACATGCATATGATGCAACCATTGTAAATAGTGAAAACACTATTGTATTCTACATTCACTCCCATATTTGGATATATCTTAGTCATGGTATGTACAACTAAAAAATCTAATAAAAATCCTTTATGCTTTGATGTATATCCCATAACCTATTACAAAGCTCCTATTTTGATTTACTTCATTCTTGTTGTATCGCAAACTCTCATGTTTGATTTTGTTTTTATTGTTACGAAATAGTGACAATCCTCTATATCGCAAGGCATGTTCCCCCTCTTATTTCTACCTCTTGTGCTATTGTGGCACGTGATTATGTGTCAGTTACATGAGAAGTTTCTAATGTCTTCCATTAAATTTATTTTGTGCATATCCAACATTTTCAATTTATTTCCAAATGAAACCTTCACTTTGGAGGTTAAAAATGATTTCTCAATGTTTCCATAACATTAAATATTAAAAAAAAAACATTTAGAATGTTTCAAATATATCCAAATAAATTATAGATAAAATAGAAATTTGAAATTCTCTTGTGGCCATTTTGGAGTAATTATGTTGTTAACTAATCGAGCATCATGGGATTATGAAAATTTTCCAGAAGTTATAATAATTAAAATTTAATATGGGTTTTGTCTTGGATTATGAGAACCTCACCAAATTAGGTACTTCCATTGTAAAATTACATGCTTGCCTATTCTGAGAAAATGTAAACTTTAAAATAATATATCAGATAAGCTCGGATTTTGACAAAACTAGCACTAGAAACTTCTATGCTCATCTAAAGAATTGTGAAATTATCTGATTTTAAATTTTGTACACTTTTTGAGACACCAAATTTGGCTTTGGAGTAGTTAGGAAATGATTAAAAAGCATGTCAAAAATTCTCTGATCTTCATGAAATAGAACGGGAGTGCAACCATATATACCAAGAATCTCTACCACACAGATTTGAAAAATCATTTATGAGTCTCAAAATATCAATCATCAAAGTTGGCCACTGAAGTCGTTATGATAAAATACTATTCTAAAATACTTTAAATCAAGAAAAGTTGAGGCCCTACAAAAATATCAAGAGGTGTCTGACGTCCACAAAAATTGGCCATCGTGCAAATGATAATGGAATGAAATTTTTTGCAAAGCGGTTTTTTATGTCGATCAATAAATGTAGACATATAAATTATTCAAATTGGCCTTTTACAAGTTTATGCACATTGTAGTGTGTAGACTTGAATAAATTGCATACGGTTTTGACTTGAAAAAATATCAAATGAATTGTTGAGGCTTCAAAAATTTATACAGGGGTTCTCTATAGCATAGACAATTGTAGAGAATAATTGGTTTGATACGAGATTCAACTAGGTACAAGATATTAATTTAAGAAAAATGCCATTTTGATTGATTTCGTAATGAGTAGGAAGCATATTGAATAAATTGCAAATGAAATGGGCTTGGTGAAAATACCAAACGAGATCATTGGGTTTTAAAAAATTTAGGCCCAAAAGGAGGCAAGCACAACTCAGAGGGGGGGTGAATCAGTTGTACACGCTTAATAAAATTTATCTCACTTAAATCATTTATAGATATAAAAAATAAACAGTAATTCAAGATCCACAACACACAACATAGAACACCAAGAATTGTTCACGAGGAAACCTGGTTAAGGGAAAACCCCGGTGGGAGTCAAACCCACTAGATAATTGTACTATGTTACAAGTATTGCATGGTTTAGAGAAAATAAATACAAAATGTAATGCACATACATTCACAGGCCCACTGCCTAGAGTACACTACTCACAATACAATGATCTAGCCCTCAGTCAGGGTCACTAATAAATTCAGATAACAATTCATAGGGGTGGACAAACTGTCCAATATCTGAACTAACTTATAGCATCTGCAATGCCAATACAGTTCCAATGAAGTACAATCTCTACCTCAATTATATAATACAAATATATTCACATATGCACCACAACCACACATACATCCACACTACAATCACATAAATGATTTCCCATTATTTACATGCTACAATAAATAATTTATCAACAAGGTCGGCTAGGACCTATACACAAGAATGATACAAATATCATGCTTAAACTACAAGGTGATTCAAATCAAGTCATCTAAGACTTAGATATGATCCAAAGAAACATCCTTTAACATGCAATAGCTTCTCCAAAACCGCGCCAATAATCGTAACACGTTACTCCACCAAGTCGGCCATGACTTAAATAGAGAAACACCAAAACGCTAGAAAAACACCATATGTGATCACCTCTATCAATGTGATCTAGAAAAAATGTCATAACACTATCCATGAATGCCAGCAAGAAAGAAGAGTAACTTCTCAAATTATCTCAACATCTCAAATTCATAATCAAAACTCATCTCTGCGTTGAATACCAACAACTTAAAACACATAACTATGTCTCATCGGGAAGATTACTTGCTAAAATTTGAATCATGAACAAAAATATTTGAGGAATAAACAGAAAGTCCCAAATATATCACCAGCTTTGCAACACCTTAAACATCAACATCAATCCTCACCGAAGTAATAACTCAACCTTTGTCACAAAAAGAACACAAAAGTGCATTCACTTGATAGATCAATCATATCTTCCTCAGATTATCACCCAAACTTCTATGAACCTCTAGTATATACAAACTACAGACACATCTAAACCATACCCTATGATCGCAACACAAGATATTCAATGTAGCACCTAAACAACCAAAATCTTCCTTACTGAACATATTGAACACATTGTCTTCAACAATAATTAATATGTTGACATCATTGACAAAATATTAATGTCAAAAAACATAAACTCCAAAATCTGACATGATCAACAATATTCCAACAATATCCCCCTTTGGCATTGATGACAACATGTGAAGTGGAAAATTGATCAATTCACAAAGACATCAATATATCCACTTGATCACTCTGAAAGTATAACCACAATATATCCACCTAATCACTTTGAGTATTAGCTTCTACACAATCTCTCCAAGCACAATCATCTCTTTTTCACACAATCTATCCCCCTTTCACATCAATGGAAAAGTTCCAAAGACTTAAAAAAGAACTGAACTCACCTTAAAGAAAAGGAAAAATAGAAAAATCTCAGTACTAATCCATAATATCCATAAGACTGCTCCCCCTAAGGAATAGTCCCCAAACTCATCAATCTAGAGAATGAAATTCTGATAGATTTCTAGACTGATGTCATCCTTAGCATCATTATTTTTTTCATAAAGCGCTATTAGGCCTAGATTCTTCTTGAGATACTCAGATGTATCCTTCGACAAAGGCTTTGTAAATATATCAATATTTTTTTCCTTAGTAGACACAAACTCTAGTTTTACTTCCTTTTCACTTACTTTATTCCTCAAGATATGATACTTAATAGAATATTCTTTGTCTTTGAATGTTTCCCATGATTCTTTAAGATATTTATTGCACTAGATTTATCACGGTAAATAACAATAGGTTCATCAATGTTTATTTGTATATCCTTCAACACTTGCTTCATCCAAACAACTTGATTACCATTTATAGCAGAAAAAAAAACTCAACCTCAGTGGTAGATTGAGAGATACAATCTTGTTTCTTACTAGTCCAAGAGATTAGTCTCTTACCCAAAATGAATGCACCACCACTTGTAATTTTCATATCATCTACATTACCTATAAAATCAACATCGGTATATGCACATAGAGTAAATTTACCATCTTTTTCCATACCATAATCCATAGTCAGTTGTACCCTTCATGTATCTAAAAATTATCTTAACAACAACCATATGTGATTCCTTCGGTTCTGCTTAAAATCTTGCAACAATTCTGACAGCATTTGATATATCTGGTCTAGTATGAGTTAGATATTGTAATCTACTGATTATAGATCTGTATTTTTTCTAATTAGAACAAGGGGATTCATCATCTTTAGTCAACTTGCAACTAGTAACCATAGGGGTTCCAATAGTTTTCAAATTTTCCATACCAAACCTTTTTAACAACTCTCTGACATACTTGGACTGTGTAATGAAAATTCCCGTATCTAACTATGTAACTTGCAATCCAAGAAATAATTTCATTTCACCAATCATAGACATCTCAAATTATTTTTGCATATGATCAGAAAATCCTTTACACAATTCATCTTGACCACCAAATATGATATCATCAACAAAAACTTCAGCAATCAAGATATTATCATCAACTATTTTGAAATACAAATTATTGTTAGTCATACCTTTACTGGATCTAATCTTCATCAAATACCTGTCCAATCTAGTAGACGAAGATCTAGGAGATTTATTCAATGCATATAAAGCTTTATAAAATTTAGAAACCATATTCCCTTCCCCGGTTAGAGTAAAACCATCAAGTTGCTCAATGTAAATATCTTCCTCTAATTCACCATTTAAGAATGCAGACTTAACATCTATCTAATATACTTCAAATTTTATGTAAGCTACATATGCAAGAAGAAATATAACTATTTCAAGTCTATCTATAGGAGGAAAGATTTATGTAAAATAAAAAACCCTCCATCTATGAATACCCTTCACATACTAGTCTTGCTTTGTCTCGAACTACCTTGCCATCTTCAATCAACTTGTTTCTGAATACCCATTTAGTACTGATCACATTCCTTTTCATAGGTCTGGAAACAAGAATCGAGGTCTTTTTTTCTCAATTTTATCAAGATCTTCTCTCATCTCTTTCACCTAAATTTCATCATTACATGCTTCTTTTACATCTTTAGGCTCAAATTCAGATAAAAAACATGTTTCATCTCTAGCAATTATTCCTCTATTTTGAACACCTCTATCCTTATCACCAATAATAACATCTTCAAAATGATTAATTCTTACATGTGGAGTTTTTTGTGTAGGATTTATAGAAAATCCTTCGGTATTAGAATCCTTCTCATTTTATACTGGTTCCTTATGCTCTTCTAGACCATTATGTTCCTGATTCTGATTGTGCACTTTCACTATCTGATAGTCCTCTTCAGTTATATCATACCTACAAGTTCTTTCAGATCTTTGCACATTCTCATCAACTTTGACATTTTTCACTTTCAACAGTCTTCTTAAGTCTATATTTATAACATTTACTCTTTGTAGAATATCCAAGAAATATTCCTTCATCACTTCTAGGATCAAACTTTCCAATATCTTCATCTCTCTTAATGTAGCATTTACTTCCAAAAATACTAAAGTATTTCACTGTAGAAACATGACCATACCAAAGTTTGTTAGGAGTCTTACTGATTCCTTTATTTTTTCTATACTTGCTTCAAGGTATATACTACAATGCTCACTGCTTCTCTCCAATAGATCTATGGAACTTTTCCTTCAATCATCATAGTCCTAGTTGTGTCTAGCACAGTCCTATTCCTTCGCTCTGAAACACCATTTTGTTATTGGTTTCACAGAGAAGAAGTCTTCCTCTTTATCCCATGTTCTTCACAAAAGAATAAAACTGACCAGATATAAATTCTCCACCTCTATTTTATCTTAGACACTTCAATCTCTTTATAGATTTTGTCTCTACCATCATTTTGAATATCTGAAAATTTTTAAAAGCTTCTGATTTTTCCTTCATAAATGTAGCCCACATCATCCTTGAATAGTCATCAATAAATATCATAAAGTATCTATCACCATAATAGCTTATTGTCTTAGTAGGACCACATATATCAGTATGTACAAAATCTAACAATCCATTTGAAGAATATGTCTTATTCTTAAAAGTAGATCTAGTTAGTTTACCCAATTGACATTCTTTGTACAAATTGATAGGCTTCATCAATTTAGGTAGATCTCTTACAAAATTAGTAGTGCTAACTTTCACCATATTATCAAAGTTCACATGACAACATATTCTATTCCATAACTAACTGTCATCAATCTTAGCAACCAAGCACTCATTCTCAACTATTTTCAAATGAAATAAATTACTTATAGTCTATGTACCAGATGCAATTAGACCTTCACTACTTCCAATGATTTTTCATACTCCTTCCATGAATTATAATCGGTAGCCTTTATCCAGTAGTTTTCCAACACTCAATAGGTTGTGTCTTAATCCTTCAACATACAAAACATCATCAGTATTATTCTTTCCATCAAGAGTAATAGATCTTATTCCTTTAATCAAACAGGGAGCATTGTTATGGAATTTGACAACACCTCCTTCATAATGTTCAAATTTTACAAACTTATTTTTATCACAAGTAATGTGATGTGAAAATCCACTATCAATGATCCATTCACTTCTTTTATCAACATGAAAAACCAAATATTTTTGTTCATTAAGATTATCTTCTTTAATAGTAATAAACACAATTTATTCTTCTTCTCCAAACTCATCATCAGTCATACCTTCTTCAACATAAATTTTTTTATATCCCTTGGACTGAAATTTCTTAGATTTAAAATTAGGCTCCTTAGATGATTTATTGGGATATCTAGATGTAATATGACCAATCTTATTGCAGTTAAAGTATTTCAAAGGAAACTTTCCTTCATACTTTCTGGAACCATTAGGTAGTCTTTTTGAAATCAAGGCTTCAAGTTCATCAATTTGTTAGCAATAATAGTCCACCAGAACAACTGAGAGGGGGGCTGAATTAGTTGTGTGCAAATAATTTAAACTCTAACATTTAAAAATCAAAAGATAAATGCAATTCTAAACATATTATCAACAACACTATAACACAACCATTTGTTGTCGAGGAAACCCTATTAAGGGAAAAACCCCGCTGGGAATTAGCACCCACAAATAATGCACTGAAAGTATAATATCCCTATTAGGAGATTTAGCCATGTTAGGAGTTGATTGTTACATACAGTACATTTTCCATGTTAAAGGATATATGTTGTTAGGAGTCAAGAGAAACAACATGCTCACTACCCAGGCTCACTACCTGAAGAAGGTCAAATCTACCCTTAGGATATACTGTCTAAAATACAAATGTATATAAGATATAAAATTCAATGGATGACTGATAGAAACAAATTTGATAAAATAGTTTCAATGAATTTATTCAATCACAACCAATTCTCTACATCTAGCAGCCTTCACAAATACAAGCTCGTAGCTTCCACACTTCACTGTCTCATCTCTCCTTCACAAAAGAAAACAACTTTCTTTTATACACATTTACAACAAGAAATTAGGTCGGCCAATTAAGACTTCCCCAATTCAAAAATAATCACATAACCCCTTTCTAAGATACACACAGTACCTATAACAAGTAAAAATTAATTACAATTCATTAAATATAATCCAAGATCCGCAATCCATGCTCAGCATCCATAATCCAAATAGGTTTTCTCCATAATACATGTCACAAATGACTTCACCAAGAGTATTGAGACCCAATAATTATAAAACATATTCCTCAACATGTCTTTTATCATTCCTCAATCTCACATAACATAAATCAATCTCATACTCAAGTTATCCTCAAACCTCAGAGACTAACTCTATCACTGTTCTACAAAAATTCTTCACCAAAATCATTGTAACTCAAAAAATAGAAACATAAAATCAAGAAACCTTAGATATAAGATCCAAACTCATCCCTAAACACATCCCAATCTTTTCATACTATGAAACATTCATACAATGTCCATACACTTCTGTCAGACATCCATGCACCAGTGATAACCAATATGTCTGTCTCAACAGAAACATATGTTGACATCAATGACGAAACTTGAATGAAAATAACTACAACAGAAACCAATTCCAACAATAATTTTTTGGCCAATCGTTAGCGCTCCCCTCATTATTTTTGACAAGGGACTAACCGCCTCCTATGGATTCTATAAGTCTAGTGGTTGTATCGAGAATTAATAGGTCGATCTTTTAGTGCAACAGTAACCACACTTGTAACAAGTGGTATCGGAGCTTGGTCATAGGTTTGAATCCCCTTAGGTAATGCTAAGGGGGAGATTTTTGGAGAATGGTCAGCACTCCCATCAAGATTCGTGACAAGGGATTAACTGCATCTTATGGATTCTATAAGCCTAGTGGTTGTTTCTGGCATTGATAGGTCAATCTTTTGGTGCAACGGTAACCACACTTGTAACACAATCTTAATTTCCTCTTCCATGATATCTTCCCATTTTCTAGCATAGTGTTTGAATTTTTCTTTAGAATAATTTTCTCCCTTATCATACTTAGTTTCACTGGCTTTAAATGCATTTTTAACCTTCAGAAGTTCCTTACCAAGTATAGTCATCTCATAAACATAGAGTCTACCTGCCAAAGCCTCTCTTGGAATGTTTCTTATAGTCTTTAATTCATTAAGAGTTGCAACCTTCTCACTATAACATGCAGGAAAATATCTCATAATTTTTTCTACAACTTCATCATCGGACATAGTACCACTAGCACATTTGATTTGACAAACTAGATCATTTACTCTCTGCAAATATGTTGAAGTAGTTTCGCTTTCACTCATCTTCATACCCTCATACTTTTATTTTAATCCTTTCAACTTAGATTGCTTAACATATTTGGCACCTTAATAAGTAGTTTATAATTTTTTCTATACCTCATATGCAGTCCTCAATCCATAGATGTGAGAATATTTGAATCAGACAAGGCATTGATCAAGGCTTCCCTTGCTAACAAATTCTCCTTGAATTTTTTCTTTTCATCAGCAGTAGCCTGAGATAATTCATTAGGAATGGTGTAAGGCTTCTCAGTGATCTCTTAGTTATCATCTCATGTCCTCATGCATATCATTTAGTTAGTCATTTGATCCTTCCATATTAGTTAGTTGCTTCTATCAAACTTTGGGCTTTCTTTCCTAATACTTTCCATGATGGATTTCCTTCAAGCGATCAAGCTTCTTCAAAAGGATTTGACTCTACTACCAATTGTTAGGCCTAAAATGAGGAAAGAACAACTAAGAGTCAGGGTGAATCAGTTGTACACACCTAATAAACATTATCTCTCTTAAATAATTTATAGATATGAAAAATAAATAGTAATGCAAGATCCACAACACATAACATAGAACACCAAGAATTGTTCACGAGGAAACCCAGTTAAGGGAAAACCCCCATGGGAGTCAAATCCACTAGATAATTATACTCTATTGGAATTAATTCTCGATTAAGAGAAAATAAATTTAAAAAGTAATGCATGTGTATTCACATGCCCACTTTCTAGAGCACACTGCTCACAATACAACAATTTCGCCCTCAGTCAGGTTCACTAATCAATTCTGATAACAATTCATAGGATTGGACAAAGTGTCCAATATCTAAACTAACTTATAGCATTTACAATACCAATAAAGTTACAATTAAGTACAATATCTACCTCAATTGAAGAATACAAATATCTTCACATATACACTACAACCACACATACATCCACACTGCAATCATAGAAATGATTTCCCATTATATACATGCTACAATAAATAATTCATCAATAAGGTCGACTACGACCTATAGACAAGAATGATACAAATATTATGCTCAAACTAAAAGGCGATCCAAATAAATTCAAACAAAGCTTAGATAGGATCCAAAGAAACATCCTCAAACACCCAATAGCTTTTCCAAAATTGTGCCAAGAATCACAACACGTTACTCCACCAAGTCGGTCAATACTTAAATATAGAAATGCCAACACACTATAAAATCACAACATGTGATCACCTTCAGTCAACGTGATCCAACAACAAGGTCATAACACAATCCATGAATACCAACAAGAAAAAATAGTAACTTCTTGAATCTTCTCAACATCTGGAGCTCATAATACATACTCATCTCTGCACTGAATATCAACAACTCAGAACACAAAACTTTGTCTCATTAGAAAGATAACTTGCTAAACTCTGAATCATGAAAAAAAATATTTGAGGAACCAATAGAAAGTCCCAAATACATCACCAACTTTGCGGCACCTAAAACATAAACATCGATCCTCACCAAAGCAATAACTCAACCTCTATCACAATAGGAACACTAAAATATAGTCACTTTATAGATCAATCATATCTTCCTCAAACTATTGACCAAACTTATATGAACCTTTGTAGACCAACTAAAAACACATTTGAACCATAACCTATGATCCCAACACAATATATTCAATGTAGTACATGAACAACTAAAATATTCCTTACTGGACATACTGAACACGGTGTCTTCAACAACAATTAGTATGTTGACATCAATGAAAAATTATTAATGTCAGCACCTACAAACTCCAAACTCTGACATGCTCAACAATATTCCAACATAAAATGGGTATATGGGTTCTTTATGTTTAGGATAATTGTAGG
Source organism: Thuja plicata (assembly GCA_018584345.1). Classification (NCBI taxonomy): domain Eukaryota; kingdom Viridiplantae; phylum Streptophyta; class Pinopsida; order Cupressales; family Cupressaceae; genus Thuja; species Thuja plicata. The sequence goes on from MU223146.1 coordinate 2,688,495, forward strand.
GACTAGTTGGCTTAATAGGAAAAACATTAGGTAGAAAAGTATTGGTTTTTCAAAATGGATACTTGAAAGAGTTATGATATGTAATCTATAAAGTTGTTACAGTACACCCTAAAACTTTCCACTTGATAGATGTATCAAATTTTGACATTGGGGGCCTGAATGTGAATGTAAATACATATTTATAAGAGGTGAACTTGAAGGAATAGAAAAATCACTTGTTAATTATGAGATTTAGGGAGGCAGTTTCTGGTGCTTTCTCTATTTTTCTCATTATATAGAACTCTAAATTTGAAAAAAAATTAGCGTTCAAAAAAACCCCTTTTTCAAGCAGCCAATATCATGAAAAACACACAAAAAAATACTTCTTCTACCTCAAAACTCTATCATATAGAAAGATATAGTCAATAACACACATTTGAAGCTAATATCCACACTTCTCCTTTATCACTTTTTCTTCCACATCATTGACATTCAATCCACACTTGAAATCAAATATCTACACATTTATATCAAAGTAATCATCAAAACTCTCAACTATGTTGGCCACATACAGAATAAACATAATGTACATAAATTAGGACACCATGAACAACTTATCTCATTGTGGTCCACCCTAGGATATAAAGTAGACCCAAATACATCACAAAATGTCTTCCCAAGTCAATTTGAATGAGTTTCATGCAACAACACATCCTCCAAAGTTGTCATTTAAATGTAATGTGTAGATAAATAATATAAAGCATGTTAACTATCTGACCCAAAAATGTCCTCCAATATGCATAGCTCAATGTGAATATTCACATCATGGTAAGACCCATAATAATCTCTTGGCTCAATCTGAAAAGAATATCCAGACTAAAAGATCGTAATTCAATCAAGATTATCAACCGAGTTGGGAAAAAACCAACACAGACTATAATGTCTAAAAACAAAGCAATATACCTTCACTAGAAAAGAAAACCAACACATCAATTATAAACTAGAACACTACACAAACCTTCTAAACATATCCTCTAAGCCATGACAATTGAGCCAACACTGTACAGTATTCTCCAGAATAGTCCTAATAGATAGCCTCACTTTCAACAATCTACAACTCACAACTTCAACCACTGAATTGATGAGGACCTGAAAACATAATAATATAATATTTACATTACATAGATATTACAACTATAACCACAAACTATCATCTTCAAATGTAAAGGAATGTGTATCATTCTCCCATAAAGACTTCAAATACTTTTTCCTACATATTAAAGTTTCCCATATTCTCACCTTTTCGAAGCACCACATGCTATATCAACATCATCTCTAGGAATCATAATAACATATGGACATCCATTTCTAGACCTTTAACAGTTACCACACATCAGACAAAAAACCACTTCATCAAGTTGACATCAAATGCACATAATATGTTGATATCAATAATATAATTGAATCCATGTTGCTAATACTAATTGTTACCTTATCTTTTGTTGTGTTCCATTAATTCTCTTCTTTGAAAAGTTTTTTCATTGCCATTCTTTTCTAATTCCTTTGACAGAGTTTTTATTTTATCTTTTATACCTAATAGCTTTTGAGATGGTTTATTTCTTATTTACTGGGAATGCATTTTCCTTCGCTCATTGGTGAAGCACTCTCTCTATTAGTTTATTTTTATCCTCTTGTTTTCCATCTAAATTCCCTCCTATTAAATACAGTGACATGTACCTTGAGTTCTCTTCTCTTATATTCAAATATTTTAAGCTCCTATCACACAAGATTCTCTCTAATTGTGCAAGCCATGAAAGTGAAAATTTATATGGTCTATAGCTTCTCAAGATTTCTTTTACAAAATGAAGACAAAACTCTTTGTATATATTTTAAAAAAATCTACCTCCCATATAGATGATGCCAACATCTTTCTTTATTTTGTGAAAGCCTATTTGACACTTATTCAAATTATATCAATTGGGCATGACACTTCACAACTTATGTTTAACACATACCTCCACTACTTTGATGTCTATAAATTATAGGTTTTTACTAGATATATGTTGTAGAATACTAAAAACATTTCTCCATTAAATTTCACATGTAGTCTATATTAATATAAATAGTTGGCACATGTATTGATCAAAGGCTAAGATGGATTTGATTATTTGTAGTCAAGTTCACAATCACTTGAACATGCCTCATCTTGATTATTGATTTGGTTTCATATGAAGATCATTGAGAGAAATAATACAACTCTATTAATATTTATCCCTTCCCTTCTCTCATTCTCTACTCTTTTTAAATTTTCTTGGGTTCCCTTGGTTTTGATTCCACAAGGATATCCTAGATTATTGTATAAATATGGATTCGTCACACATATAAATATATTTTATTTTTAACTTAAGAACTATTTTTATCTCATATGCCAGAAAGTTAATTGGTAACTAATCTAATGAGTTATAATTAATGTAAGTGCATTCAAACACTTTAATTCCTTACACCTCCATTAAAGTAGCGACCCTTGGTTTAATACTATGAATGTTTATGTAAGTTTCCACTTATGCCCCTCAACTAAATAAAATTATTTATTTGCAAATAAATTTTTATTGGTCATAGATATTGGCTAATGTCATTTTACATGAAATAAGGTTTGATATCACATAATCTAAATTTAAATATCCCTAACATAAGTGTACGCTTGTTAGAAGAGAAGATTTGGTCATGTGCTATAGAGAAAATTTATTAGTCACTTTTCTTCCATTCTCCTTTACCTACAATCTTTCTTTTTATCTAAAACTATCTTCCTTATACTCTTTTTTCCTTTCATAAATTTTCTTATGTTAGGATGGTTTTAAATTATTTTTTTTCTAAATCATTCCATAGTGACAACATAGTTTTAGATTAGTTTGGTAATAATTGCACCATAAAAGAGTAATTTGATATTTTCCAAATTTATGATATAAATTTCTTAAAAAATTGTTGTTGTACAAATTCCAATCTATTTAAACTTCTTAGTTACATGCATAATATTCATAAGTGCATTCATATTTTATTCTATCTACTAAGCTGCAATTATGGTCTTAATTTTTGTAACACTAAAAGAATTAGTTTTCACTCCTATTTATGATGGTAATGTTCACTTCTTGTAATGCCCCACCAAGGAACCTGGTGGTACCCTAAATTTTGATAATTTAGAAGTCCCAATCCATTATCAAGAAGCATGTTTCTCCATTAAAAAAAAAGATCAAAGGAAGGAAGATTTATGACACAAATAAATAGAACTGACTAATCGAAACCTTCAGAAAATGCTGGAATTTAGACCTGCTACAAAGATGATTTTGATAGAGGATAAAAATGGTTGAATTTTAAAAATATAAAAATGACCCAGTTCAGAAAATCCAATTTCCTATCTCCAACAAACATATTAGCTTTTCATGAGGTTTTTTGGATTTTCGACCAAAGTCAAATCCGAAAGTTAGGTAGTTATTTTTTAGTTAGTTTATTATTTTTTCAAAATAATTTGTAATAAGAGTTGTGTCTTTTCACCCTAAAAAGGTGTGAAAGCCACT